>SNQJ01S0001151.1:255729-280496 GCA_010110895.2 Picea sitchensis | reverse complement strand
TGAAGATGACAAAGTGAATTGAAGAAGGAAGTACATGTAGGCCCTGAAGATAATTAAAGAAAAGAATTACAAAATAAGAAAGTGTCAGGTCGGACCTAATGTTAAAATGAAGTGACATAAATGGTATAAGTAAACATCATTATACATTCATTTTGATACAAGTTGAATTTTAGAGGAAATAATAAGTAAAGAAGGCCGGATTTCAAGGGAGGATGAAGTATTTTGGTGATGTGTTCTAAGGTATGTTATTTTCAAGTCATCTTACCATTTTTGCTATAAATTTTTTTCTATAACGATTCAGATGGTGAAATCGTTATGGTATTGAGAAGACATATCAAGGTACCTCTGGTAAAAATTTCAGCTCTTGATTCTATAAAAGTATGGAGATACACTCTGTGGAAGATAGGGTTTGTGACCAGTCCTGAAGCTAGTCAATAAACAGGTGTTCTGGGTAAAACAATCATAACTTCTTCATAGAGAATCCAAATTACATGGGAAAAATTTCATTGAAAAGAGTACGGACTGTAGTTTCTTGTTTGTGAGTTTCAGAATCAGATGTTAAATATTGAGCACGGGCCATTCTGTACAAGTTCGGTCTCCTGAATAGACCAGAATTGAATAAAGTCTACCATTCTTTCTATAACTTCTTTTTGGGGAGGATTCAAGGAATTGAACTTGGAGGAGTTTCAAAGAATACATTGAGTAATATTATATACAGGATCAGAGTACTCCAAGAATTGAAGAATTGCAGAAATTGAAGAAGTCTCAGGAAGCATTATCAGGTTCTATGTGATGATTGGTTGATGGTGATGATTTATCAAGGTAACTCTGGTGTAAATTTCAGCTCTTGATTCTATAAAAGTATGGAGATACACTCAGAGGGTTTGTGACCAAATCTCAAGCTGAAGGCCTTCAATAAACAGTGTGTCTGGTAAAACACCACAACTTCTTCATAGAGAATCCAAATTACATGGGGAAAAAATTTCATTGGAAAGAGCACGAACTCAAAGTTTCGTCAGAGTTTGTGAATCAGATGTTAAATATTGAGCATCGGGCATTCTGCATGTTCGTCTTCTGAATAGACCAATTGAATAAAGTCTACCATTCTTTTCTATAACTTCTTTGGGGAGGATTCAAGGAATTGAACTTGGAGGAGTTTCAAAGAATACATTGAATATTATTATATACAGGATCAGAGTACTCCAAGAATTGAAGAATTGCAGAAATTGAAGGTGTCCTTTGAAGCACATCAAAGCTCATGTGATGATTGGTTGATGGTGACATGATTTCAATGTAAAGTTTGGCTGGTTCCCTGCCCTTGCGGAAGGAAGGGCAAGGATTGAGAGTTCAACTCTCTCTTGATATTGAGGATTGTATCTTCCTCTTGAGGTTTATCCCTCCCTTTACATTTGAAGCGAAGCTACCTTTGGAAGTCATTATTTTCCTTGAACAATAACTATTGATTACTTCTAATATATTGTGCATGATGTAATATGTATTGTGGTGTATTGATGTAACTCTTTTACTATTGTTCATTGCTCATTGAATATAGTTGAATGGTTTAAGTATAAGTTGAAAAAGGTTTTAAATTGTACTTGATACTCATTCACCCCCCTCTCAGTATCAACAACAATAGCATAACAGAATGGCGCATACAACTTTGGAATTGGCAAATTCCGCTTAAGATCAAGATCTTCACTTGGCTCACTATTGAAAATAAAATTCCCACCTGGGATATTCTTAAAAAAAAAAGGCTGGACAGGTCCCAATATTTGCCTCCTTTTCCATAGGGATGAAGAAACAACAAACCACTTATTCTCCCAGTGTTGTTTTACCCGCCTTTTCTGGGATAGGCTTAAGCAGGACAACAAAACAATTACAAGATGGATTGGAACCTCTACTACATATTGCTTCGACCACTGGATCTCAAACGAACACTTTTACAAACTTCTTCCTCCTTTGGTCAATTGGTTTATATGGAAGGCTAGAAACTCAAAACTCTTTGAAGACAAGCAACCATCCATCAATGTTGTGGCATTCAAAGCTCTAGGCCTCTTCCAAAGATGGAAAGACATCCATCCGGGAAACAAAACAAAAAAGACTTTAACCGACCCATTATTTCCTAAGGATACTCCGACGGGTTGGTTCGACGTAGAAACACAACAAAATGGTACTCTGAGTGGCGCAGGTGGACTGAATAAAATCAACAACATCTCTAGCTTCAGATGGACTCTTTGTTACGGTCCAGGCACCAACACAAGGGCAAAAATTTTGGGTGCATGGGCTTCGCTACACTTGGCTTCTAGACTTAATGTTGAAAATCTACATTTGATCGGTGATTCTAAAGTTATTATTGACTGGATGAACAATCATGGTAAGGGTCAACCAATCAATCTGTTGGCCTGGAAATACAGAGTTAGATCACTTTTTCAACATTTCAAAAACCTCACTTTCTCACATTCCTCCCAGGAATTCAATAAGGAGGCGGACACACTATCCAAATTAGCTCTAAAAAAAAAGGTAGGAGTTATTTCCTTCAACCACTGGTTAGATGGGCATGAGGGACCCACACTTGCTTTTAAAATATTCTAGGACCGGAGGATCCGGATTGATGGCAGCCTTCAGTTATTTTCCGATTATTACTCTATTTCTAGCAACAACAACCTCTTGCTTCTCAATTAATTTCTGGTATTATTTTTCATCAAAATCTTACTTGAGGCAACTATTGTAACTTTTCTATTCACTCTATTGATCATCTACCAATTTATGGCCATGTGATCATTACAGTTGAATGTAGTGTTTGAATCTGATCCATTGCTGATGTATTCGATGTGTGAACACATTATATTTCAAATATAATTGAGAAAAAATTTCGACTGGAAAAGAGAGTGGATGTTATAGAAAACGAAAACATTCGTTAATCATTTTTGCTTCAAGAGTGGTTTTTCTATCATGCACATTAAACATTATATTTACTCTCTTACAATTTCCTCCTCTCTCCACGTGGTATTTGCTCTTAATGCCTTGTATAGCACAATCTATGAAATCCATACCAAGGATGGAACACTATACATGCATGGTTGACCTTCTTGTCTGAATTGGGCTATTGGATGAGGCATGAGATTTCATTAAGAAGATGCAATTAAAACTAGTTGTAGATGTGTGGGGAGTTTGCTTGGTGTTTGTTGCTCCATTGTGATGTAAAGTTAGTTGAAACTATGGCAAAACATTTTTTGGAATCAAAACTCAAGAACGTTGGATATTATGTGTTGTTTTTAAATATTTGTGTCACTGAAGGTAGGTAGGTTGATGTAGAAAGGGTGAGAACACTAATGAAATCTAGAGGTTTGCAAAAATACTCAGAATGTAGTTGGATTGAGGTCAGTAACAACATTCATGAATTTGTAGTAGGAGATAAATCTCATCCACAATCTGAGAAAAAATATGCAACGTTGGCCAATTTGGTTGGGCAGATGAAGGAAGCAGGGTATGTTCCAAACACAACATTTATACTTCATGATGGATGGGAGCTTGATTCTAAATAGCCAACAAAAAGAGATGGGCAATATTTCTTAGGCTTAACAACATACCAACGGGAGAGTCGTTTTGTTTCTTAACTTGTGACCTTTGCATATGTAGCAACTAACACTCACTAACAAGTTCATGCGCAAAATTGTTAGCAATATCTCAAAGACTAGGGGCCGTTTTCTTTGATTTCAATGAAGAGTTGTGTTCTTGTGGGGATGCTTTGTGGTTGGTTTTAACCGCTTACAAACATGGCATTCTAAGACACCATTATGCCAGTTCTCATTACAAGTGGTAAGTAAAACAAAAACACATAATATGTATAAAGAAATCATAGTTATGTATTATAGAAAGTAGAATTTAGAATGTGAAATTCTAGCGCATAATATTCCAAGCATACTAGCTTTCGAGTTGAGTGATACATGCTTGTTCAACAATAGGCCTTACATCTTATAGTTTCAACATTTTCTAAACTTAGCCCAAAATTTCGGTCCTTCATGTCTATTATAAGTTAAAAGAAAAGATCTTTCAACCTTTCTTCTTATCATATCCAACTATTCACATTTTTTTCATCCTCTAGATGAGAATATAAGATTTTTACCCGTTCTAGTTTTGGAAATTTTAATTTGTTAATGGAAAGATTTTTACCCGTTCTAGTTTTGGAATTTTTAATGTGTTCCGTTCTAGTTTTTGAATTTTTAATTTGTTAATGAAATTGTTTTCAATACTTCCTATGCCATTTTTTAGATGTTGTTGAAATTGTTTTCAATACTTCCTATGCCATTTTTTTAGATGTTCAACAACATGAAAAATCCCATCCCATGTTTTAGTTGATTATAGTGACAAATTAATCTCATGTTTTACTTTGGTTGCAGGAAGAAAACAAAATTTTGACACATTCCACATGAAGACTAGATTGATAAAACCATTATGGGGATAACAATGACATATGGTAGGGAATGTTAGGTACTATGTGGGTTTTACACGTGGAACACTTTCTTTCACTTATACAAGTGCATGATATGTGTCAATTGTTTTATAGTACTAATTCAAAATTTTAGCCTGTAGATACTTACAGGTAAAATTCCTTTAAACCATCAAGGATGTCATAGGACATGTGTAACAAATAAAAATCCACCAATTCTAAGAAATTACAATTATATAAAAAACATGACAATTTTTTTTTGGATAAGCATGTAAATATTACAAGTGATTTGTAGATGATACATGAATGTCAAACCAACTATAAGTGTTTCTGCAAAATGCTAGTGTTTTAATGTTGTTACAACATGTTTTAATGTTGGATAAGAACATGTTACATAAAAAAGGATTGAAGTAATTTATATGTTGAAAGAAAACTATATTGGAAAAATGTCAACATTTTAATGTTCCTGCACTGATATTTAGTGATGGATCGAAAATGTGCTACAAAAATCTCATTGGATATGGTGTTCTTAACAACTTTGCATCTATATCTCAGTTTTGATATGCATGCAGTCCACAATGAAACTTACTGTAAGAATGCATTCAGTGAATTGCAAAATTCAAATTATGAAAGATTTTAGTAGAATAATGTTTTGCAACATACCTTTTTTAGTTGAAGTCTTTTTGTGCAAAAATAGAGTAAGAAATTTCTCATTTTGTGGGGTTTCTCTCTACATCAACTATTGTATTATCCTGATTAAGTATAAAGTTTCCATGAACAACAAATACACTTTGGTGTGTCTAATGCATATAATGCGACGATAAAGTATTTAATGTGTCAACCATAGAGCATATATAGAATGGATTGCAACTTGTCATGGAAAAGGTTTAAACTTTGCACACCTTATTTACATAAGAAAAATAAAATAAAAAGATAAATTATATATATATGGATTTGAAGTTTATACATGGATGGACAATTTACAAATAGAAATAAATAATGTGAAGTAGCGCAAGGGATAATAGGAAAGGGGAAGTAAGCAAAGTGTATATATATATATATATATGAAAGCAAGAAGACATAAGAATATATCCTAGTGCATCATGCATTTGAAACCTCTCAATCCCAAAATGATAATAATACATTGTCTCCCCTTCCTTCGTGGCCCATAAAACAATGGTTAATCCATATTGGTCAATGAAAATGGGGTACTGCAGGCATAACTTCCTCTATTGTTGGGACAAGTAGGCGTTGAAACCATGTAGTGTTGATTTATATGAAATCTCTCTGATTAATAATATATTGAGTAGATGGGCAGATAAAGTATGAGGTGCTTTGGTTGCGTCATAGTGCTTACGTAAGTCGATCTTTCATCCAAGTACCGGTCTCCCATATTCTTTAACACTTCAGCAACGACTTTTGATAGCTTAGGACATGGAGTACACAATATTAGCTCATAAAGGGAAGTGAGGAAGTGATCACATATTTTGGTGAACTGATGCAAGTATTGGTGGTCCCATGGAGCCTTACCGTACACATGAACTAATGGTTGGTCTAAAGTCCATGACCATCACATGCCTATGAAACAGTTTGAGGCACACACAACATCCATAGTATATGAGCTCACGTAGAACTCTAGGTATCAACCTAGTTCATGCAACTTGACTCTTTTGATTGCCTCTCCTAGGGTGTATGATATAATAGCTCCCTAATTGAATATATTGTCATCTGAGAGAATTGTATGGATTAAAGGAACCCATGTTTCTCACAGATGATTTGATGTTCTAGTTCCATAGATTTTGTTGATCAACTGGATAACATAAACATATTTTGGCTTAAAGCTAGTGGTTGGGTAGAGTTTTGTAGCCATAGATTTAAAGGTTCTCTCATTATACCGGTCAACAATGAGGTCATGATACTTGTGTTTGCGAGTGAATTCTTCTACCCAATCATTAGTCAGATAGACTTCAACTCTTGGAATTTTTTAGTAAGCTTCTACATCACTTGGAGCAAATGATGTTATGGGCCTTCCCTCTTCATTTAGTATATGCTTTGTGTCCATATTGATATGTTCAATGAGCTAACTTTTATTTCTGCACATGGAAATATACCTAGTCTTGCTCATGCATTTTGAAATAATGACCTTCTTATTCTCTCGACACTTATAATTTATGATATATGTCTTTCCATAAAATTTGGATCTGCTAGTAATACAAATCCACTGTTAATCAATTGAAAGAGCTCAATATAGTTGTGAGGATTTTGAAACCCCATATGATAACTAATGTCACTATAAATGGGTCTTTATGGGCCACTTGGTTGTGCAGAGTTTGACCCTTTAGCTTTGCATTTCTTAGGTGCCATGTTTCTTTTCTATCCTACAATACATTTGTTAGCAACATATCGATTTAGCCATGCATTATAAAATCAAAAACTTTTTGTTATTCATGGCAATGATTGTTATATTTGAATTGGGGATTTGAATCAAAATCACATTCGAAAGTTTGCCACTAAGCTATTTTATTGAGTACAAGGTATCCTCTAGTTCGATGATGTTTGGTGATGAAATCAAATTGGATGGGGCTCTTGTTCGATTGTGATTTTGGAAAAAAGGAGAAAATTGATGGCATGGTGTGGCTTTGTAGAATCCTATGCATTGGAATTCGATTACAGAGGAGCCTTGGAAACAGGTCACAAAGGGATTGCATGGGTTATGGCGACACAAATGTCGAATTGTTAGCTTTTGTCATAGTGAAATCACGGTCTACGTAATCAAAAGCTTGTCAATAGCCAATGAATTTCGACATGAATAGAATCGACAAAGGTTCCAAAATTGATAGCTTTGGAAAATTTAGAAGAAGGCTTGAGATTATCAATAGAATTAACAATGGGACGACTGAGTATTGATTGAGTGACATTACAAGTAAAGTGATGGTAACAACAAAAAACCACTACTGCCTACCATAGTGAATACACCATAGACAATAGTGAAAGTTATCGAATTACCAACCTAGAGGTGGCACATGACAATGGAAATCAGTCATAGTTCGATGTATAGCCTTCAAGATTGCGCACATAATCGATGGTAGTGATTCCTTGGTCGATGAGAGCTTTCTAGGTAGCAAGAATGGTAAGGAAATTGAATGGTAATGAGTTGAAAATAGAGCTCCTTTTGAATTGAAGTGTGAATTGATTGATGGGACACACAATCTCTAAAAGTTGTGGTGAATCGACCATTAATGGCGAAATCAACATTCGATATATGCAACACTTATGGCACACGTACAACATTAACAATCATCGATCGGGGGAATTTTGATATCGATCGATTTCCAAAATCCAATTTGATAAAACAAACCAATGTTTCAAGGTAGGCCGATGTGTACTGGTGTGAAATCCAAAATTGATTTTTTATAAGACTTGGCACGACAGATGTAAGACCTCCGCCTATGGATGGCAGTAGGGGGTTGTGCACAAAAGGTTGCTTAGAAGCATGGAATGGTAGATGCACTTGCCCAAATGATTGGATGGAGTGATGATATGTCCATGTTGCCTATATATGGAGGTTGGGACACCTTGGGTGCACAAGTCGGACATACAGACCAAAAGGAGTGACTCGTCCCATGATGTGTAGAAGTTTCCTTTGGATGGATTGGAACACAACCAAATGCATCAACCAACTTGGAAGCACTTGGGGTGTGCTTAGGCGTGGGAAGACAAAACGACTGGGAAAATGGGATGACCTTGGAAAACTCGAGAAGACTTAGTGGACGTGATGACTTAGATGGCCTCATGAGGAATTGGGTGGATCCAACACGAGTTGGAATGTTTCATCGATCGATCGGCTCGAAGTGAGGCGATCGACACTTGGGTCCACTTGGTACAATACGGTTTTCTAATGCATGGCAAGACTTGTATAAGTATGTGGACACCTTAGTAAGATAAGGCATTCGAGCAAGTGAGTTGCAAGAGTCACCAAGTGGTTTATGGTAGCCAAGTTTAGGGTTAGGCATCATAAGTTGAATTGCATTGGTTAAGTGACAAGGAGAAGGAACAAGACTTGCATCAGGAAGGCTTGTAGATGCTTTAGGGGTTGGATTGATAGTTTGTTGGTTGCTTTCCATCTGTACATGAGGCATAAGTAGATTGGTTGCAGTCCTTTGTTGGACTTGTAACATTCTTTATATAATGAAGAGTTGGGGAACTTGTCTTGGTGCCCGTCCATACTTTTGTTCCATGGTTGTCTCATGTGTATTAGATGTTACTATTCTTTGTATGTCTGTGTTGGCTAAGTATAAGTATTGTTGGGATATTTTAAGGTTGTTGTTGGACATATAAATAATGTTATATTATCTAAGCTGAGTAGGAGTTGGCAACATCTAACTATTATAGCTTAAAGTGAAGCTATGAACAGACTTTAAGTGAAGAGGCATAGTCTGGTTGTAGTAGGTGCACACTGGTTAAGCCACTACAGCTGAGGCAACGCAATTCCACACGACTATAGATGAAAAAACAAAAAATTTAAGGCAAGACTCTTAGGTCCATGAAATGTGGTATGAGAGCTCAACTTCTTCAAGGAGTTGGTTTTAGAATTATGTTAGGCGCTCTTCACCATGTTTTAGAAGGAAGCAACGGGTTGCAAGGGTGACTTGATTGGTTCGAGGCAACTTTATTATCATCCTTTAGCTAGGAAGATGCCTAGAACGTTTGGACGCTCATGGAGGTAGCATATGGCACAAGTGTTGGAGCGACCCTTTGAACAACCATTTGGAATAGTGCCAGTAGGCACTAGATGTTAGACAAAGGTGAAGGGTGACTCTGAGTTACTACTATATGCCATAGTCAGTCCAAGAACAATACTCTGAGTTACTACTACAAGCCACAGTCATTCCAAGAATAACCTGGCCATGTGTCCCACCGCACTCTAGGGTGCACTTCATCCAAGTGAATATGTAAGTTGTAGTTATAGAGGACACATTGTGGACTATCTTGGGCTGAAGAGTAGTTGAGTCAAGACATTGCCCCATAGACCTTGCGAAGATGACTTTGCTTGGTACCCATTGGCAACCCACTTCACACAGAGGTAAAGTTTCTTGTTCTTCTTATTGCTACCCATTTCCCTTAACACGTTGTGCCAAACAAGCTTCTATGAAGGGAAGGGAGGAACCCTTCTTAGAGAAGTATTTGCAACAAATAGGTGCCTTAGCTAGCAACCAAGGATGGAACGACCATCAACTTTGTTTTGTGGATATGATCATCAACGAAAGAGCAATTCAGGTATTGGTTGATTCTGGTGCCTCACACAATTTCTTGTGGATGGAATTGGCAAGTGAACTTGGGATTAGAGTTGGGTTGTCCAGAGCTTTAGTTAAGGTGGTCAATTCTAAGTCTTGTCGATGTTGGGTTCATTCGACTTTCTAGGTCACCGTATGGCTCACCTGTTCTCTTCCAAAAGAAGAAGGACACCCCAAAGTTGAGGATGTGTTTGGACTACCACGTGTGTTGAACAAGCAAACCATCAAGAACCGGTGCCCCTTACCTTTGGCCATAGATTGCTTTGACATGTTGGCTAAAGCCAAGGTCTTCTTAAAGTTGGACTTGAGGTAGGGATACTACCAAGTGAGGATTGTGGAAGGGGATGAAGCAAAGACAACCATGGTGACAACCTATGATAGTTTTGAGTTTCTTGTTATGCCTTTTGGCTTGTGCAATGCCCCAAAACCCTTTTTCACCTTGATGAATGATGTGTTCATGCTATTCTTGGACAAGTCGGTGGTTGTCTACCTAGATGACATTGTGGTGCTTAGTGAAAATATGGAAGACCATGAGAAACACTCACTAGAATTCTTTGAGGCACCGAGGTAGAACCAATTATACTTGAAGAAGTCCAAGTGTGTCTTTGGGTGGACAAAGAAATTCCATTCTTGGGCCATTGGATTGGACAAGGATGCATCAACATGGATCTTGCGACAATAAGGGTGATTGCGGATTGGGAGAAACCCATGACAGTTCACAAGGTAAGAAGTTTCCTTGGATTGGCTAACTATTACCACACATTTGTGGAAGGGTACTCTAATATTTTGGCACCACTTAATGACTTGTTGAAAAAGAACAAGTCGTGGAATTGAGCGGAGAAGTGTTGGGAAACATTCTACGAACTAAAGCACAAACTTGTCTTGGCACTTATGTTGAAACTATCGAACTTTGAGAAGTCATTTGAAGTGCAGATGAATGCTTCAGATTTCACCATTGGAGGAGTTTTGTCACGAGATGATCATCCAGTGGCCTATGAGAGCAGAAATCTTGTAGCGTTTGTCGGTTCCGAAGAGACCACGAGTGAGTGTCTCGATGGACTTCATCACTCAGCTTTATGGTGGGATCATGGTAGTGGTTGACCGTTTTTCCAAGTATGCCATCTTCATGCCAACGAAGGTGCCTTGTGCTGTGGAGGAAGTTGAGAAGTTGTGTTTCATAAATGTTGTGACTGTAGTGGGGTCTCCCATTGAGCATTGTGTCAAATAGGTACACAAGGTTCACATGGTGGTTTTGGACAAACTTGTTCAAGCTTGTTGGAACCAAGTTGTTGATGAGTACGAGCTACCATTCACAAACCGATGGGTAGACATGACATATCAATTGTCTCTTTGAGGATTACTTGAGGCATTTTGTGAGGGCAGACCAAATGAATTGACTAGATTTGTTGGATGCCACCCATTCTAGTTACAACATATGGAAGAGCTCAATGATGGGACAAAATCCATTTGAGTTGAAAAATGGGCAGCGACCTTTGACACCACATATGGTTCTACAAGGCCACTATGGGCACAACCCATCAACCTTGGGGTTCATGAAGGGATGGAAGGATAGATTGGAGATGGCTCATGTTCTTGATGAAGTCAATGGAACAAATGAAGTCTTGGGCAAATCATGATAGGCGGGATGTAGAGTTCAAAGTGGGCAACTTGGTCTTGCTCAAGTTAGGCAAAGTTCAAGCCACCCAACGACATGGTTGGTGCATTACTATGAATGTTTGAAGGTATGTTCAAGGTACTTGAGAAGATTAGCAACATCACCTACAAATTGGAGCTACCAACCCACACGAGGGCTCACCATCTGATTTTCCATATAAGTCAGTTGAAACTTTGTAGGATTGATGAAGATGATCCTAGTAGGGTTGCACCATCTCGAGCCCCTATGTTTATCATAGGCAGACCATAGTTGGAAGTGGAGGAGATACTTGCGCCCTTCGACGAAATTCAAAGGCATGAGTACTTTATCCACTAGAAACACAGACTTGAAGAGGAGAATAGTTGGAAAAGGTGGGAGGCATTGTAGTAGTATGAAGATAAGGTCTAAGACTTAGAGAAACAAAACCTTGGAGCACTTAGACATGTGTTTGTTGGACATTGTTGGGATTGCAACGAGTTTAGTGGGGAAGGATGTAAGACCTCCACCTACGGATGGTAGTGGGTGTGTTGCTAGGCTGGATGTGGAAGGTTGTCTCAAAAGTATGAAACACTAGATGTGCTTGCCCAAATGATTAGACAAAGTGGTGAGCCGTCCATGTTTCCTATATACGAAGGTTGGGACACCTTGGATGCACACAACGAACATGTAGACCCAAAGGAGCGACTCGTTCCATGACGTGCATACGTCGCCTTCTAATGGATTGAAATGCGATTGAACTCATTGACCCACTTGGACACACAACTTGGGGTGCACTTGGGTGTAGGTGAATGGAATGGCCAGGTGGATAGGATGACCTAGGCATGCTCGAGACAACCCAGCGGACAGGACGACTCGGGCAGACGAAACGACTTGGGTGGACCTGACACAAGTTAGAACGATTCGATGGACGATTGGCTTGAAGTGAGATGAACAACACTTGGGTCCACTTGGTATGATGGGGCTTGCTAGTGCATGATAAGACTCATATAAGTATGTGGACGCCTCAATGAGCTAAGGCGTTTAAGCAAGTGAGTTGCAAGAGTCATCGAGTGGTCTGTAGGAGCCAAGTTTAGGGTTTGGCATTACAAGTTGACTTGCATTGGCTAAATGACAAAGAGATGTAACAATACTTACAGGAGGCAGACCTATGGATGCTTCAAGGGTTGGATTGACATTTGGTTGGTTGGTTGCCATTTTACTTGTAATATGTAAATGAGCTGCAGGTAGATTCGTTGTGCTCTTCTATCGTACTTGTAACATTTTTTATATAATGAAGAGTTTGGGCACTTGTGTTGGTGCCCGTCCATCTTTGTGTTCTATGGTTGTCGCTTGTGTATTAAATGTTACTATTCATTGTATGCTTGTGTTGGCTAAGTTGTGAAATTAGCTAAGTATAAGCACTGTTGGGATGTTTTAAGGTCGTGATTGGACATATGCCTATGTGTTAACTGTTGGATGATCTAAGTTGAGTAGGACTTGGCATTGCGTCTAATTATTGTAGCTTAAAGTGAAGTTATGGGCATACTTTAAGTGAAGAGGCGTAGGTTGGTCAAGCCACAACAATCGAGGCAATGTAGTGCCACATGACTAGAGATGACGAAATGAAATTTTTTGGGCAAGACTCTTAGGATTGTGACAATAGGGATGCAGTTCCGTTCGATGGTGTCTTGAAGCCATGACTCCAATTGTGAGCGAATTAATGGATGTAATGCAATAGCTGACACGACAAGATTGCAGTTCTGTTCGGCTCAGAGGTGCAAGGTTAACGTCCATGAACACATGGTGATATAAATTAATTTTTGGAATTTTTATATTTTAATTAATTTTTATTTTTTATAAATATTTCCAAACCACATAAATTTGTCCCATCATAACTAAGCACCAATAAAAAATTAAAATATTTAATTTTAAAAATTTGTTTTTTTTTTCAACAAAAAATATATAACATCTAGTATTTAAGCCGTCAAAATCACTTGAGGATGACACTCTATCTAGATCACACCGACCTTTACCATGACTAGATTTTTTAAGTTACTCCTCCTTATAGGGATGAATTTCAAACCAGGATTACAAAACGAGCCCCATAGAAACCGCTCCATTGACATGGTCGTTGTTTGTTTATGATATTGTTCGAAGACTTTATGGAGTTTAATGCAATTTGTAATCCGAATACCCGATACTTGATGAAAAAGCGAAGTTGCTTAGCTGGTGTTTGTGGCCGGTGGTTTTATGGGCATTTTTATTATATTTTCAAAAGATACTTTTATATAAAAGGTCGTTGTCTCGCATTCAAATTCAAATTCGAGCGGGACATAGTTTTACTATCAATTAATTCGTTTTGTTGTTAGTTAGAGGTTTTATTTATTTATTTACGGGGGCGCTTTTCTGCACTTCTCTTCTATTGATCGGTTATAGATAGCAGAGGAGCATAAACAGTGCCTAGATACAGACAATAATGGGTGCCTCTCAGAGCCGGAGAGGAGATCTAGAGAGCACCGACTCTGAATCAGAAAATGGAGAGTTTTCTCCTAATTCAAATGGTTTCCATTCTCCCACAGGTAGCACCCCAGGAGACCACAGATCGAGCCCAGCTGCCAATGGCCTCGATGCAAGATTTACATCTCTGTCTCTTAACAGCTCGCCTCAGGTGGACAGCGATGCCCTAACTGTCAAACTTTATCGACATGTTGGAGGCAACTCCAAAGAAGCCAAGTGGGCGGTCTCTGATAAACTGGTGAGCTGCAAGTTTGTCCGAGAAGGAGACGAAGACGAGGATGGAACAGACGAAGATGAAGGGGGTATCACGAAGAAGAGCTTCAGGAGTTGGTTGCTGAGGGTGGGCTCGAAGGTTCGATCTCGGGTGGATAACCATTTGCAGATTCAGATGTTTGATGAGCAATTGAGGGTTGATTTTGTTAGCCAAGGAGTCTGGGCCATGAAGTTTCTGCGCCCAGAAGACTACAGAGACTTCGTTGCGGAGTTTCAGAATTGCATTTTTGAGAATACTTATCTTCTGGAAGCCACGGAAGAGAACAAGGTCAAAGTATTTGGTAAGGATTTTCTGGGTTGGGCCAATCCTGAGGCTGCCGATGACTCTGCCTGGGAGGATGCAGAGGAGGAGCAACCTCAATCGCAAACCCCTTCGGACAAGAATTTCAGAGAAGAGTTCGAAGAGGCGGCCACAGGTGGTATCCAGAGTTTAACTATGGGTGCCCTAGACCACAGTTTCTTGGTGAGCGAATCAGGCGTTGAGGCTGTTAAGAATTTTCATTATGGGATTCAAGGCAAGGGCATGGTTGTCCCCTTCAGGAATGGGGAACTGGGGAGCCGGGGGGCTTCTTCTTTGTCTACTCCCAAGAAGGCATTGCTAATGAGGGCGGAGACCAACATGCTTCTCATGAGCCCTGCAAATGAGGGAAGGCCCCATTCCACCGGTATTCACCAGCTTGATATCGAGACTGGCAGGGTCGTAACAGAATGGAAATTCCAGAAAGATGGAACCCCTGTTACAATGAGAGATGTCACCAATAACAGCAAAGGTTCCCAGATGGATGCCTCTGAATCCACGTTCTTAGGTCTCGATGACAACAGGCTCTGCAGGTGGGACATGAGAGTCAGGCATGGCAATGTTCAGGAGCTTGCCAGCCCTGTGTTGAGTTGGGAGGGTGGGCATCAGTTTTCTAGAGGGACTAATTTCCAGTGCTTTGCCTCAACCGGTGATGGGTGTGTGGTGGTCGGTTCTGGTGATGGGAAGATCCGCCTCTATGGAAAGACATCCATGAGAATGGCCAAAACAGCATTTCCAGGCCTTGGATCACCCATCACACACGTCGATGTCACCTTTGATGGGAAATGGATTCTTGGTACCACTGATACTTATTTGATTCTCATAAGTACTCTTTTCACAGACAAGGATGGGAAGGTGAAGACGGGTTTCAGTGGTAGGATGGGGAATAAGATTGCAGCTCCAAGGCTACTCAAGCTAACTCCAGTCCATTCACATCTTGCAGGAAAGAAGAACAAATTCCATGGTGGCCAGTTCTCTTGGGTAAGTACCATTGCGCTATCTGCTTAGCATTTTTAGGTTTCAAATGTTTTATTTTGTCTTTGCTTTTATTTAGTTTTTCTTGGACAAGATGCTTCCTATTACTCCAGTTTCAGCTGGGTGGCCGGGCCTTTACCAGCGGTTTCTTTCCCTTTACCTTGGATGGTAGGAGAGTAGGGTTTCCTAGTTCTGTCATTCCCTCGGGATCGTATAGCTGGGCCCACCCAGCCCCAGTCAGTCCCTTGGGGATATCTTCGGCCAAAACGTCGGCCCTTTCACAGTGATTAATGACTATGACAGCCAGCCAATACTGGTGTCCACTATGGTGCACTCAAATCGCCTCATTTTTGGGGAGCTTTGTTTTTCCAATGAGTTCAAGTTTGTTTTTTTAACGAGTCAAAGTTCCATATATTTTAATCATTTTTTCAAAAATCTGACAATCCAGGTCGTCTTAAAATTGCCCAAAATTCTTAGAGTCAAAGTTTTCATCACATAGGTGAAACTCTAACTTCTGGCATAATTCCAATCAGATTTAGAGCCAAATTTAACCAGAAAACTAAGGCAGTTTGAGTGATTTGAGTGATCTTTATCCCATGCTGCCCATACCTAAGTCCTTTCCCTCTCCCTCAGTCATCAGGACCTGCAGGATCCTCTCCTGTGCAGCCCCAGGATTCTCAGCCTTTGGTTATCTTATTTTATCATAACATCTGTACTATCTTTTTGCTGAACAGTTAGTTTATAGTTCCTAGCTAGATATTTAGCTCCTTTTTCCTTTCTTCAGCTTCTTATACTGATCTGAGAGTTGCTTTGCACTCCCATATTGTATTTACACTGGATTACATCTGTTAGTCTCATTGACCTACTTTTGTGATCACTTGTCGGATTTGGTAAAATTATCTTATTTTATTATCATTGTGCCACAAGTGCACCCTTTCTCAATCTGGGAATATTACAATGCAGGGTAGCCAGCTTACAACACTTGACACCTGAGGAAGATTCCTTTGTTTAAGAAACCATAGGTGGGGTATATATATTCTGTCAAAGTACCTGGGATTTGCACCTTGCTCTTCTCCAATCTAGGATTATTACAATGCAGTGTAGCCAGCTTTCAACACCAAAGCCTCAACCACTTGAAATGGCTGGCTTGCATGGCTAAGATGGCTCACTTGGGGTGAAACATGTCTTTAGGAGATTTGAACTTTGGTGGGGTGTGAAACACCCCTGCTTTACCATATAACCAGGCTCCTGTTAATGGTGTCAAATGGTTTTATTTTGTCAAGTCTTTTCACAGGCATGAAAATCCATATAGTTATAGTATAAATGGGAACATTTTTAGCCTAAAGGAATAACATGCATTAAGGAGTTGTAAAATTCCCCTATCTTGTACATGTTCACATCTGTATTGAGAGAAACAAGTTGCACTTTACAACCTGGGTGAAGAGACATGTCAAATCTGTGAATGGGCAACAGTACCGAAATTTGAAAAAAAATAAATATTAATGGGCAACAGTACCAAAATTTGAAAAAAAAATTAGGTTCATAATGTAAACAAGAAAATGAAAAATTCACAATTAACTACCATAATATAAAATAGAATTATATATATATATATATATATATATATATATATATATATAAATCTCAATCTTAAGATATTTTAAGCAGCAAAAGGTTTATCACTATTTTCTTAACCCTCTTAGTTCTTAAATGCATCCAGGGGCTACAATGATCTATGCTATTCTGTTAAGGGCCTTTTCAGCGTTTTCCCTATCAATTTTGACATATGGAAAAACAGAATTACCAGCTAAGGAGCATTGCGTTTTGTCCCCTTGCTATAGGAGGGACTGGGAACGCATAGAAACAAATCATTTTTCTTATGCTGTAAACTGCGCACTCATGATTATATTCTTTGTTCATGCACTTAAGATGTTTGTGTTATTTGCAAAGTATTTTCTTCTTTTGACCAAATCGATGTCTCTCGAGTGTTTAATGAATCCCTGCTCATGTGATTTGCGGCCAGTTGATCATGGTTGCCGGGACTGTAATAATTTTGTTCTTGTACGTATATTTGAACTGTTTCAAAGAATCCGATGCCTTTTCTTTTCCACAATTTTTTCTAAAGTTGGTTGCATACTTTCTAGAAGGCTTTGTGGGTCTACTCAATCTTGGTTTGCTGTATGATGTGATACTTTCTCTTGTTAATCTTTCAGCTGTAGATGTTCATATGTTATATGAAGTGCGTGGCTTTTTTCCCTTGTTAAGTAGTCCTTTCTATTTTAGATAGTCACCAAATAGGCAGCAGCCTTTTAATTTTCTTGGATAACTGCTGGTCCAAACCAGCCAATAGTCATTTTAATACGCTGTAATACTGCTTTTATAATAATCAAGTATTTGGTTTACTATTATCTAATATCGTTACTATTTAAATTTTTATGCTTTTAAGTTATGACCTACTTGAATGGGGGATGATGTAAATCCTCTCAATTTTTTTGAGTTTATGCTGCATCGTCACAATCTTCGAATGAAAACTCAAGAGATGTGTCTGACACTATTTTTGTTTCTCCAGGTTACGGAGAGTGGAAAGCAGGAGCGACATCTTGTTGCTAGTGTTGGTAATTTTACTGTCATCTGGAACTTCAAACAAGTAAAAAACAGTAATCACGAGTGTTACAAGAGCCAAGAGGGACTGAAAAGCTGCTACTGTTACAAGGTTGTTCCAAAAGATGAATCCATTGTAGATAGCAGATTCATGCATGACAAGTTTGCTATTACAGATAACCCAGAGGCTCCACTGGTTGTTGCAACACCCAAGAAAGTGAGCTCTTTCAGCATAGCAATGGGGCAACAATAACAAACTTTTCATTCGTATTTTTGTGAACTTTTCTCCGTTATCACAGCAACAACTCTTTTCTTGTAACATTTAGGCACATTTCCTTTTCACAGACATTGCTAACTGCTAGGTCACTGTCACGTGCCTAGCATTGTTCTTTGGTTCACGATGACTGGCGTACTAATGTAACAGTTTTCTTGACCATACATACTATATTTCAATGCCTATTCCACCTTCCACTTCCATGGCGATGTAATAGCATTATGCTTACTGCTGTTGCAAATTGTTTTTTGTTTTAAGATATGCTCAGTCATAACAAATATATGAATTTACTTGCAGGATGGTTTGATATTTTCAACCACCTCATTCATCTTTGTTAGACATTCCTATTGTGGATTTTGGTAGACGGTATTACAGTTTTTAGGAGTGCCAAGTAGGACCACACGACTATCAATCTATAATGTTTTTGTGGATTTGTAAGTTAAGACTTGAAGAATCAACAACTGATCTTAAGTTCGAAACATATAAAGTGGGTGGATGTTGATACTATTTTATGCCATGTTGTAAAATGTATTTTTTGTTAGAACATGTGCTTTTTATTTTTATTTATTTGTCATCAAAGGCTTTGCTTTTTGATCTATTACTTCATAGCTGGGACGAACTTAAGGGACAATTGCCAAAAAGATTTTGTGCGCAAGCAGCTTGTTAATCATAGCAGAATTGATAAAATAAAATAATAATGTTTGAGTGGAATAGAACTAGAATGTTTGTAAGACCAATAAGAATTTTTACCCGAAATTTTACCTTTTTGATTACAAATGTTTATCTATATATATTTTTTTTTCAAAAGAAAATTTTGTGGTATCCCTGCCTTTTCTCCATAATATTAAGATAGAGGGTGGTTCAAACTGTTAGCCACAATAGTAACTGGTAACCCAGCAGAACTCATTTGAACTGGAGTCCTCAAGGTGAACTGTGCCTTGAAACAGTCCATTCAAACTGATTGTGCTGACCCACTGGGCTTCAAATGCCTGCATATATGCAATAATAGAACAGAATGTTCTCTTATTTTCAAAATCAAATTGCAAAATTAGTCCAAGCTACAGAATGATGAAACTTGAGATCCACAGCAGTGGAGGTACAAGTAAAGCTATCACTGAGAACTTTTAAGGGCAGGGCTTGCAGATTAGACTGCTGATTAATGTGTTTGCGGGAGATTATTCTGTTATGTAGGTTTTTACAAATTAGCTCGGATAACCAATGATAGAAGGAGATTTGTTTTCCTTGGCTGTTAGAAATATATGTAACGTGGAAGGGGTCTGGATTCCAAGCGATGGCAAATTGGTCAGAGTATGTTTATACATTGTGTATAGACTATAGCTTGAGATATCTGCTTTTCATATAATTTTTAGGAGGGTGGAAAACCACTGAAAAAATTAATACAGTTGTATTGTGAAAGATTATTCAGGATTCTATTTAGTTCTTTGGGAGGAAACTTGTGCTTGTGTTCAGATTTGAATGTATGTCGCGGCTACAACATTAGAACATATATGGTTTTGTCATTCGGCCTCTTGGCTTATTTGGACAAAAGTATTATTTTTCTTTTTTACGAAAATAAAGATTCATAACAATATTGAAAAACAGCCTTGGCTTTAGGCATAGAATTTACAAAGCGATAGGAGATATCAAAATTCCTTAAGATTATATATCCACAAATAGCAAGGATAAAACAACAATTCTAAGTTGCAGGAAATGTTTAGTACAGCGTCATACTATGTGCGTTTTTTAATGGTATCTTATGTGGTATAACCTTAAAATGCGTTTCCGGCTCTACAAAAGTGTTCTAGGGGTAAATGAAAGTGTTCTAGGACATACCAGCATCTGAGCATTTATATGAGATGTTTTAAAAAAGGTTTAGTTATTTTTTATTAGGTGTTATCAAAAAGGTGTTGGCTAAACATTTGTTGATGTAAATTTGGACAAAATTGTTATTTTTTTGTTAGAGTCAGGTCTGGAATTTGACAGGTAGATATCAAATCTACACGTTAGCATTTACTGGCATGTAAAATTTGAACTTGTCAAATTGATGTTTCACTAAGTACAGTACCCGTCATAATTTCTAGTAGGTACTTAGCTTACTTAAGCTCTATTGTATAACCTACAGGACTTGACAGAGGTTCGTTCGTAGAGAAAATGAAACAGTAAATGGAATTTGATGATGCCCTACTCTCAGTTCCAACAGTACTGATGTCTTGCAATTTGCAATGAATTTGGTGGAAATGTTTTAGATATGTTTCTATTTCCCCAACAAAATAGATGGTATTTTTTGTATATTAGAGGCAAACAAAATTTGACACTCATGAATCTGCTTAAAACGTAAAATGACGGACACAAAAAACAAATGACGGACACAAAACAAATGACAGACACAAAACAAATGACCGTCATCAAATTTTCACTTGATAGGTAAGGTAAATTTGAAATTCCAGGTTTGGTTAGAGGGTGATATTAATGATGAGGATCCCAATATAAACAATGGTGGAACATTGCTTATCATTTATGTTTGTTTTTTCACTAGTGAGAGAACCTATCATAACTCATTATGTCAACCAGCAGTGGGGACAATCATCATCAACTGCTATCCATAAATATACACTGACTTATCACAATTATTTAAAGAAAACTAGGCCACCTGAAATAATCTGCTAATAGTCCTTAAAATATAAGCTTTCACTCCTACCAAATACTTCTCAATCTTAAGCTGTTAATTTATTTTCTTATATTTGAAAAATACAAACTCTTAAGAAAAACATAAACTTTATTCATAATATATATTTTTTAAAATTTCAATGTAATGTAATATTTATAAAATAACACATACTCTATACACTACAAACTCTTAAGGAAAACATAAACTTTTGTTATTTGAATGTTTTTGTTCATTTATTCATAATATATATATATTTTTAATTTCAATTTAATGTAATATTTATAAAATAACACATACTCTATACACTTTACCGTTTTCCAATTTTTTTTTGAGGGTTTCGTTTTCCAAATTTTTGAAAGATTACGTTTCCACTGATCAAAGGCCACGTTGAAGGGCAGGTATGCCCTTCACTACAATTTCACGGGTTAATGGCGTGCATGGTGTGAGTTTCATGCCTCTATTCTCTGATGAACAAAACAATTAGCTGTAGCGTAGCTGATTTTTTAAGATACCAAAAAATTATTGGAGTCACCTCCAATATGGGTCATGTGGGATTTTATCTTTCATATATTGTGGGTCACCCTGGGATTTTCTCTTTCATGAATTATTACCTTCGAAAAGAGGCACGTCGAAATCAATTTTAGTTTTTTGGTTATTTGAATTTAATTTTATTAATATTTAATTGCGATTATTAATATTTAGAGCAATTAAGTAATAGTTTTAAAATTTGAATTTTAAAAATAAAAATTTATTATAAATAATATTTGAAAAAATAAAAATAATTATAATTAATATTTGAAAAAATAAAAATTATTAAAAATAAAAAATAATTATACATATCAAATATAAAAAATAATTAATATAAATGTTGAGAGGCTTGATAGGGTGGATGTGGGGCTTGATAGGGTTGGTTGCATAACCTTTGTTAGTGGGCTCATTACAAACCTACTAACCTATCAATAACTTTATAAGAAGGCAACTACCTACATAGGACTTGTCGACCTACATTGCTCCCTATTTTATTTGTTTAGTTTGCAATTTTTTTAATAAGTGATTAATTCTTTGTTTTATATATATATATATATATATATATATGCTCAAGTAGGTCTAATGGTTAAGAACATGTGTTTCCTTGTAAGAGTTCACAAGTTCAAATCCAAAGACGGGTAGGGTATGTATACCTCTATAGACTATAACAATCAAATCGTTGTGTGGAGGACTCTTGTGTTCCACAAACAAGGGGGTCTCATACACCAATTTGGTGTTTGGCTTGGCCTTGAAATCTACACCATCACTTAGACAAATCCCATTTTCCTTTAAGTGTAAGTCTTTCTAGAGATTATAGTTTCTTATTGGTTTATTGAAATGGATGTGACTAAAATATTCCTAGTATGCTTGTCCTAATTATCTCTAAATGCTAGAATAGGAAATGAATTTAAAAACAACTAATTAATTATGATTACAAGCCATCATTGCAAAATTAAATGGTCGTTATCTATTATTCTATGTGGACTTTCTCCTTGATCCTACCATTACCACTCTTGCCCGTTTCAATTCAATATGCTAGTTACCTTGAACATCCACCATTTTTTTTTTTTTTTTTGAATTAAGGTAACTACTTTAATCACATATATGTAGATTGGTATAGAACATGTATTCTTTGTCATTTATCCTTTGCTTCGAGCTCACCCTCCATCTCTTTATCTTGCTTCGAGCTCACCCTCCATCTCTTTTCTTAGACAAGAAAAGTGCCTCTTCTTCTATTGTGCTCAACCTCTCAACATTGAGAGGTAATTCAAACACAACTGTGTTGAGTAAAAAGCAAGAACAACAAAAGATTAACAAAAGAGAGGTTAGTGTTACTAAACTAAATTTTGGAATTTTAAATACACTAAATAAATTGCTTGACATCTAATTAATATGAAAGGTAATTGCTCACCTGCTAATGCATAATTTTTTGGTTGTTTGAGTCACTTGAGTGAGCAAAAACAACATTTGTGTAGCTAGGTTGAAAGCTATACAACAAGTAAGTGGTTATAATTAGTCCACAAACATGAATACCATTGCAAACACATAGTAAAAGGAAAATAAATACGTAGAAAACATGTAAATTACATTGACAATAAAAATGGAAGCAATGATGATCATATACCAATGCAAAAACTTTGTTATTACATCGTAGAGGATGAGTGAGTGCGAGTGGACTCTTGCTTCCTCCTTGGGAGGGTTCTTTTGTGTACCTTGGGGCATCTCTTCTCTCTCTCTTAGCAAAGAAGTGTGTAAGAACTCTATGGGAAGAGATCAAAATGATGTACAAAATGATGGCTTGAGAATGTGGTTCTCAATGATCATTCAAACAACATAACCTTGCATAAACTTCACTTGTTTGAATGTTGCTCCATGGCTTCTATTTATAGCCAATCTTGAAGCTCCATTAAAGCTAGCTCCAAGTGTGAATGGTGCAACTTGGGATGTGGTTCCCCGTGCCTTGAAGAGACATTGAACCGCTAAAGTATTAACTTTCAATGGGTATGGAGCTCGAGGATGCTTGGTACCTCAGCCTTGGAGTACCCTTGATGGGAGTTTTGGAATTAATTGCGCCAAATGTGGTTGAGATTTTACTTTAGAATGATTTGCATGGTTTCCGATCCCCATGCCTTGAAGAGACATGGAACCACTAAAGTACTAGTTTTCAATGGGTATAGAGCTTGAGGATGCCTGATACTTCAACATTGGAGTACCCTTGATGGGAGTTTTGACATTAATTGTTCCAAATGTGGTTGGGATTTCACTTCTGGATGATTTGAATGGTTTTCGAAGGAACAACTGTGTATATCGCACAAAAAACACACTATAAAGTCATACAAATGCATTAAAAACCCACTTTATATAGTTTTGGTGCTCTGATGATGATGTATTATTACCATGGAATAACACCTTGTTATGCTGTACTGATGACTCTCCTGATGATCCCCTGTATAGCTCTGTGAGCAATTTTTAGGCGATAACAACAATGATCACATTCTCCTCTATTGACTCCACTAGATGCTCCTCATCTGCCTCTTGGGAACCAATTGAGGTAAGTGGATCAAATCGTCCACAATCAATTTTTTTAATGAATGAATCTATTATGTGTAGTTCATATCTATATTTTGGTCATAAAAAAATTGTGCCTTATGTAAATATGGTTTTTTATAAGGAAACAATGTACTTATCTTTGAATTTCCTCCATTTTTTTTTTGTTGGGTTCAACAAGTAAGTGAAATCTAAAACTTTTCCATTTGATTGCATACAAACTTAGAAAACTTGTTTTACTTCATTTCTTTCGAAATAAGATATCTAATCCATGGATGAGGACAACAAACTATTTGAAAGTGAGCTCTTCTATTCTTGGCATTTGTTTTTTTATTTACTAATTGGATTAAGTTATGTTTTATGGGGACTTAACTACGACAATTTTTCATTGTTGATTGAGCAGCCGGTTATCAACAATGACAAATGCATACAAATATGAGCTTTAGGGTTTTATGGGATTCAAACCTAGGACTTTCTTTGCTTAGATACCTTCTTACTATTGCTAAACTCCTCCCACTGATTTTGCAAAACTTTTTTCGCCACATTTGCTCATATTTTGTATCTTTATAAAAAACAATTATTTTGCTTTATCAGTACTTTGTTTCATTGTAGTTTTCGTAATGCGAAAGACAATATATTCTTTTGGGGCACAAAAAGGGAAGATATAAAAAATTAAAATCTTGCTAGACTATATGTAAAATCCTAAAAT
>SNQJ01S0001151.1:212030-250163 GCA_010110895.2 Picea sitchensis | reverse complement strand
TATGTGAACAATAATTTTACAAGTTACTACACTACACAGGGCATCCAAATGCAACTATCTATTTCATATACACCACAACAAAATGGTGTTGCTGAGAGAAAGAACCACACATTAAAAGAAATGGCTAATTGTATGATCCAATCTAAGGGATTAAGTCTAAAGTATTGGGCATAAGAAATCAATTGTGCAAATTACATAGTCAATCTCACTCCCACAAAGGCTCTTAAAAATATAACACTGGAAGAATCATCGACTAAAATTAAACCAGATGTAAGTCACTTCCATGTATTTAGCAATATAACATGGGCTCACATTCCTGATGAGAAAAGGAAAGCATTGCAGCCTAAAAGTGAGAAGTGTATATTTGTTGGTTATTCTGAAGATTTCAAAGGTTATAGACTTCTTCAACCACATTGTAATGAAATTATTCTTAGAAGATATGTTAAATTTGATGAAAATCTCTTGGTCTGTGAGCCTAATTTGACGGTTGTGCCTTCTTTGGCCTGCGAGCGATCTTCGACGTTTGTGCCTTCTTCTGTTCCTATTCTGGCTTCTCCTTCAAATGATGATAGTGAGGATGAAAATCCACCTCCACTTGTTGATCTTCCTCTAGATGAGTACTTTGAACATGAACAAGCACCAGTTCCACCACTTCCTAGATGGGTCCGTTCAACACGAGAAGCAGTTGGTGATCTTGTCGGTAATCCTTTAGATCAGCGTCAAACACGTTCACAGTTCCAGCGAGCCTCTTCTCTTTTGGCTCAAGTTTCAGAGACTCATTATCCAGAGACATTTGCAGAAGCTTCATGTCATCTATATTGGGATACAACAATGACTGAAGAGTATCGTTCTTTAATGGAAAATGATACTTGGGATCTTGTACCTCTTCCAAAAGGAAGAAAACTTGTCAGATGTAAATGGGTCTACAGAACTGAGTATGCATCAGATGGAAGTGTTGACAGACACAAGGCTCAATTAGTTGCCAAAGGATTCTCCCAAGTTGAAGGAATTGACTATAATGAAACCTTTGCCCCTGTAGCCAAAATGAATTCCATCTACCTTGTTCTTGCCCTTGCTTCCTCACATAAATGGGAGTTCCATCAAATGGATGTTAAATCCNAGATTGGGATACAACAATGAATGAAGAGTAGCGTTCTTTAATGGAAAATGATACTTGGGATCTTGTACCTCTTCCAAAAGGAAGAAAAGTTGTCAGATGTAAATGGGTCTACATAACTAAGTACGTATCAGATAGAAGTGTTGAAATACACAAGGCTCGGTTAGTTGCCACATGATTTTCCCAAGTTGAAGGAATTGACTATAATGAAACCTTTCCCCCTATAGCCAAAACGAATCCCATCCGCCTTATTCTTACCCTTGCTACCTCACATAAATGGGAGGTCCATCAGATCCATGTTAAATCTGCTTTCTTGCATGGGGATTTGTAAGAATAAATCTACACAGAACAACCTCCTGGCTATGTCTAGAATGACTCTAGCCTTTTTTTTCTCCTTAAGAAATCTCTTTATAGTCTTAAGCAAGCTTCCCGAGCTTGGTATGCCAAAATGGACAACTTTCTTATTGACACCATATTTTCTAGATGCCATTCTGATCTTAATGTCTATATCAAGAAAGTAGGAGGCCATCTCATAATCCTTGTCCTTTATGTTGATGACCTTATCCTTACTGGTAGTGACTCAAAACTTTTAAACCATGTGAAAAGAAGCCTTAAGAAGAAATTTGAAATGACAGACTTAGGATTTTTGCACTATTTCCTTTTCCTCGAAGTTTTGCAAACCAATGAATGGATTTTTCTTTCCCAGTCTAAGTATGCTTGTGACCTTCTTCTTCACTTTCACATGGAATATTGTACACAAACCCTTCTCCCTTCCAGTCTGAAGTCAAGCTTGCTACCACCTATACTTCTTCCGAAGTTGATGCCTCTTTGTACCGTCAGTTAGTTGGTAGCCTCTTATACTTGACTCATACCCATCTTGATCTTTCCTTTGCTGTTGGCCTTGTTTCCCGGTATACGCAAACACCCCATGAAATCCATTGGAAAATAACTAAAAGGATACTTCGGTATGTCTGTGGTACAGTTCAGGGGGGACTCCTTTATTGGTTGGTTTCATTGATTCAGATTGGGCCAACGACCCTGATGATCATAAGTCTACTGCAGGTTATGTTTTCATCCTTGGTTCATGACCTGTCACTTGGGCCTATAAGAAACAACAAGATATTCACTTTCTTCAGTAGAAGCAGAGTACTAAGGAGTGGTAAATGAAAGTCATGAAGCCTTGTGGTTTCGACAGATCCTTTTAGAGTTTGGATTCCAACATCAACATCTGACCAACCTTTGGTGCGACAATCAAAGTTCCATCAAGCTCGCCAAAGACCCAGTTCAAAATCAATGTCAAAAACACATCGAACTACACATGCACTTCATGAGAAAGCTCATTCATGATCAAGTTATTGAAGTGCTCTTTTCCCCTACAGAACATCAAGTTGCAGACATTTTCACAAAGTCTCTTACAGAAGCGAAGTTTTCCAAACTTCAATCTATGTTAGGAGTTCAGGAAGTTGTCATTAAGGGGGGATAGACTCTAATACCTCCTTCCTTCTCCTATTGTGTCACTATTGTAAATCATTCAATCCTATCCCAAGTTGTTCTTAAGGGGGGATGTTAAGATATTTAGACACTTAGGAGTTACTTAAGATCTACTTGGTCTAATGTGTTGTTAGGAAAAAGTGTGTTTCTTAGTGTGTTTGTTTAGTATGCATTAGTATGCATTTGTAGTTAGGAAATCCGACGGTCACGATATTTTCCCGACATAGAGTGATCCGACAATTCATATTCTCCTCGATCTTAATGACCATTGATCCATGGCTTAACACCCAATTGGTCCATGATCTCTATTTAAAGAGAATGGAGGGTGATTTGTCGATGATCGATTATGAGAAACTCTCTTGTAAAATCTCTCTGTAATATTTTTCTTTTGCATTAATAAATTTCTCCAAGTGGCCGCGTTGGATGGGTTTGTGGATGTTTCCCCGTAGGGTTTTAAAACGTCAAAACATCGACCTGTTGATCTTTGATCTGGTTGTGTGAGTGGTTACTTAAGGTGTTTTTCCTCTGTTGGAATACATGTGTTGTTGAACATTTAGGTTTTCTCTTTCTTCCAAAATATTTTATTCTAGTCAAAGGTTTATCCATGAAGGTTAATACCTCCCGCAAGTACCAAAACATCAAAACTCCCTTTTATCTAGGGAGGTATTTAACCATGATGTTCCCTTCTGGTCTTCATAGACTTGCTCGTTATGCCATGATCCTCTCGTCATGGTTACGCATACCATGCTATTGGTAGCATCATTACGTCACACATGGCTACACCGATGTGGCCCTGCCAATCTAGTCTAGGGGCCACAACCCGCTAGAGAACACTAGAGATACATATTGTAGTGTGTGTCACCACCATCATCATGGGATACACTCTCATGATGTGCTCACCCATGGCTACACCCATGTAGTGAGTATCATCATTGTCCATCCATCTCACATGGAATGAGAAATACCTACATGGTCTTGCAGATTGGTAACATCATCAGAGCTACACAATATATCTCATGATCATCCATATCATATTACGAACAAAAGGAGACCGTAGCTCGTGTTGAGGTAATGAAATTGTCTTTTCAGTTCCCGTTCTCCCTTTCTAGCTATCGAGTAGTAGATCTTAGCTTGAGTTGAGGAATGGGTACTCGACTTGGCAGTTACTGAGCTAACGAGTTGTAGTTTCCTTCTTCGAGTGGAGCTAGAACCCGCTTGAATGGGGGCATGAGAGTCACATTTTCTTAATAGGAAGGTAGCTCTTTTTTTCTAGTTGAGCTAGTACTTCTATTAGGGGAAGAAGTACGAGTAGTTCTTCTATTAGCTGATGAGATAGTATGGGTGGTTAGTTCTTATACTGTATTTATATAATTGTATGAGATATTTACTTGTTGTATGAATTACTTGTTCTATTACAATAGCTTATCTCTTAGTTATGTGGTGGTCCAGGACAACGTGGGGGGAATGACAGGGCGGGGGGGCACGAGATCATGGAAGCCAGACCAAATGGTGGAGAATTGGCCAGGATATATCACTTAGAATCACTATCTAAAACCTACCTCAAGTGCGTCTCAATGCAAACAAATGGGACCTGAGATAAGGTCTGTTACTATATAATGCAGAGGGGTAGATGAGCCGATAGGCACTTCAACCCGTAGAAGGTGCAAGTCAGTGGATTGGGAACGAGGCTATAGAAGTTTCCAATGATGTTCTTAGCTTCYCGGAGCTGTCCCTGAGTATCAATCCGAATCATATTGATCCATCCCTTGAGTACCAATCCCCTGGACGYCCCCTATTTCCCCCTACCAATAGGTATTTTGATTATCCYTCCCGTAGGTTGAAGCAGTAGTGTAGGCGATCCCTCCACCAATCAATTTTGTGGGTAATACTTACCATCACAACCATACATGTTGTCGACTACGCCACTAGTGTACCAGACTATCTAACTGGTGTAGCAACAACTCGACATACTAGACCATCTCACTGGAGTAGCCTACAACTCAACATAAAGCCTACAACTTGGAATGAAGCCTACAACTCATCACAAGTCCTATAACTTGGAATGAAGCCTACAACTCGACACAAAGCCTAGAACTCGACACGAAGCCTAGAACTCGACACAAAGGCCTACAACTTGACACCAAGGACTACAACTTGCACCAAGGCCTACAACTCGACACAAAGGCATACAACTCGACACAAAGGCCTACAATTCGGCAAAAAACCTACAACTCGACACAAAGACCTACAAGATCCTTTCTTTCAGAATTCGGCCATCGGCTCCATTTAACTGAGATAATCCTCAAACCACACTTCCGTCTGTTGCATGTCCCTATGCATCCTAAAATTTTTCATGAAACCTTTCTTCTTCCTGATCACTGAATCCCTTTGAGTCCTTTCAAGTCTTTCTTTTCCGTGGTAACCTTCCTGGAATACGTAGGCTCACCTGCTCGAAACAGAAACAACAAGAGCAAACATATTTTTCAATATAATTGAATTTTATATAAGAACATATCAATTTCATGGTAATTCATTATAACATTACCAAGGTGTCTCGCCTAATGACAAGAACAAGAAATATCTCTTAGAGGAGATGTTAGTTCATATTATAATTAAGTACAATAAGCATTTATATTAATAGTACATGCTACTAAGTATTCATTTGTTCCTAGAATTAATAAAATATAAAGGATTTCAATACTTAAGCAACAATAAAAATATCAAACCTGATATGAAAACCTAGAGTTTGGCTAATGTTCCACTTAAGTTGTTTTTATTTATTTATTTTTATTTTTCCCGAGACAAGTATTCTTTCCAACCTGGAGAGTGTGTTGTTCCTATGAATGTATTAGATATGAGATCTTTCTGGCTCTACGATTGCTTCTTAGACAAAGATCCCTTCTCTTTCCAGAGATTCAGATCTGTAGTAGTTGCTTTTTATTGTTTCTCCTACTCCACATTCATGTGCTTGGAAGCTCCAAAAATCAAACTCTTCATCCTTTGACGCCTGCTCTTCAGTCTATGGTTCCATAATTTTTCCCTTTGTTCTTTGCAAGGATGATGCCAATCCTTGTCTTCCATGCTCTACCAAGAGACCATGCTTATGCTTCTCTACTCTAATTTCATGGAGGAAGTCATGACTGTCTTTGACTTTGAACTTGACCAGTCAAACATTGATTTTGACCCAAAAATTCAACTTTGATGTTTTTGATGGCTGAGGGCACCAGGGAATATGCTGGGTTAGGGTGCACTAGGATAACCAAAAAATAGTCCCAATAATGAAAAAAACCTTTCACTGCAACTGGTGTTGGCACTGCAACTGGCACTGCAACTGGTGATACCACTGACACTATAACTGGCATTGCAACTGACATGAAGGAACTGGATTGAAGGAAATGGCACTGCAACTACAATTGTGCTACACCGATATTGACAAAGAGCTGCATATCTACCTTCCAGTGGTCAGACTATTCTGAAGGTGGTGTGGGCCCATAACCTGTTAGAATGTTATGCTCGTTTAACCATAGACAATATCACAATATTTTCACCCAACCATATGAACGCAACCACCCCTGAGCACCGTAACATTTTACAAATAGAATTATTTCAGAAGAAACATTATACCCAACGGATAACCAAGAGAGAGAGAGAGAGCCCACCTTTCTCCTAGGGTAGCACACCAAGAAAAAAGTCCCAAACCACAGACCAAGACCAATACCCAGCTGCAGTCATTGCAGCTGCACTCTTCCTCTATACTTGTGCACCACTTTCTTGAGTATGACTGTGTTACCAAATAAAATCAAGCGGTTTCTATTTATACTAATATGTCCAGGTGAACACGTGTCTCTTCAAGCAGGGCCAACCTGCCCTTTTCTGCATATAATACTTCAACATTACTTATTCTGCCGAGCCGACTTGAATTCCATGGTTTTCACACATCTGTTTAGGTTTTCTCTTTCTTTTGGAATATTCTATTCTATTCAAAGGTTTATCCATGGAGGTTAATACCTCCTGCAACTAACAAAACATCAACATAATCCCTCTAGGGTTTCAGAAGTAAGCACTTGGAATTCACCAAATAAAACATTTATGTAAATGATAAGAAATTATAAGCACATTAGAGATCAAATCACCTCTATATATGTAAGATAATCTTGATAAATAATCTAGAAATGAAAGAGAGGCTAGGCACACGAAACAATACACCTTAAAGCACCAAACCTTAGCCTTAGGGTTTCACCAAATATGATCTTTTAATGTTGCAATTTAATTTCCAGATTTGAGAATCAACTTAAATCAACCCAAAGAATTTTGTATAACACCTTAAAGCTCAATCCAATAGGGTTTATTTTCATCCTTAGGGTTAAAGATCAACAATTAAGCATAAACCCTAGGAATAATAAGTCCGGGGAATGAAATAATATGTTAAATTTATAGTAGACAATAAATGAAATTTAAATAAATTATTTTCTTTGATTTTCACCATTAGATTTCTTATTAACAACAAAAAATAAAAAAAGTTTTGATTTTTAGGGTTTTTTGGTTGCTTCTTGGATATAAGACTAGTACCTTTTTTTTATCCAATTAGGGCTTATGGGGTCAAGAAGTATGTCCCTGCAAGAATTGGTCACTTGTATTTTATGGACTAGGGTAAGATATTAGAACCATGAAGGAAGAATAATCCCTAACCTAATCAAGATAAGATAAGAGGACCAAGTCCCTACAAGAAGGGATTCCTGAAAGAAAAAAACCTTCACCAACAAGATCAATTATAACTTGAATGAAATGCTTAAAAACCCTTGCCAAGGAATCAAGAGGAAAAACAAAGCAATGAATTAAGTACTTACCCAAGTTAACAAGAGAAGAAGGAAAGAAGAAATCCTAGAACATATCCTCTCCAAGTACTTATGTAACTCCTCAAATAGATTGATATTCAAATCTAGTAGAAGACTTGATTCACCATAACAACTCTTTAATTCGCCAAGAAGATAACCAAGAAAGAGAAAGATCTAAGAATTGACATCAAAACCTCAAAAGGAAGATTTTCTGTTAATTGTAGTCACAAATGATCCAACAGTTCGCAACGATTTGGAATGAGAGGAGAGCCTCTAATTGTAGAGGAGGCTTCTACATCCTTCTCATTATATATTAATTATTTTCCCTAAATTTAGCCCAGGAGGCTAACAAAGGAGACTTGTCATCCACACAAAGAAGGAGACTAAGTCAACACATAATCAAATGATGCCACATGTACATAAAACCCTCACGCAAGAGGAACATCCCACAGAGAATGGGGCCGATTTTCTCTCCTAGTCCAACGTTCCAAGGAAAGAGTAACATGGAGGCCTCAAAACAAGGTGAAGTAGCCTCCCAAGAAAGAAAATCTCCAACGTTCCTCTCCTCCAAGTGGAATGACCTCATGAAAATGTGGAGAAGGACCTCAAAAGTGGACAACATCCTCATAATGTGCTCAAGTAATCATCAAAAGTAATCTCCAAGGTATGACCAAGCCCTAAAATCAAGAAAAGATGCTCTAGAAGGAAAGGAAGATCCATCATCAAGTCAAATCATCACCCAAAACACCCATGTGGTTGTCAAAAATCCCACACATGGGTTGAAACTCAAATAATGTGAAAGACACCTTCAAAAGTGGTGAAAGAATAAGGGTGCTCTAGGATCTCCAATGTGGCATGTGTAGAGGATGTCCATGTGTGCAAAAGTAGCCCAAATGTGCCTCATAGGCTGTGTCCAATGCCATGGAATGTGTGTACTTCCTCGAGAATTATGACAGTGCCTCGAGAGAAGTGAAACTGAGTGAACATATACATAATCATCCTTGATAATAGATGGCCAAAGTGTGATGAATACATAAGAGATATATCCATGCTCATGAATATAATAAGTGTTCTATACATAGGTGTGAAAACCTTTATAAAGAGAAACACTTTTACATCATATACAAAGGGGTAAGAGACCATGCAACTCCCCTAGATCATGTGTCCTCGTAGATCCACCCCAAGATGGTTTCATACCTAACATAGATCATAAATGATTGACATGATGAGAGTTACCATCATAAATGGGTAGTCGACCGTAGCCATAAAATAAAAATCCAATCTTGAGATGAGGACTAAAAGGATGGGCTATGACCAACCACATGGGGTCTAGAGATACCACATAATACCCCTACCAATACTTATAAAATCTAGTAAGCATGGTCCAATACAACACATGAGTGTAAATACAACCACACTTTCGGCTCATCATGATACAATAAGGCACACAATTTTCTCATATGATGGTCCACATCTAGTGAAAAAATATATGGTACACTAAGGTGAATCTGAGGTGTAACACTGCATAAGGCTTTAGAATTTTCCCAAAATATAAGATACTTCACGATAGTACAAGGAGGAAGCAATTATCTTGGCTATATTCTCTGCCAAATGGTGGTGGTCACTATGTCATTTAGACTCTTGGGTGCTCAAAATAGATTGTTGGCAACAACCATTTGCTCCTACGTCTACATGTAGAGTATCAAATAAGGATACATGGAAAACATGTTGTAACATTTTTGAATATCACTGTGTGTGTGCCATTATCAACAAAATACATGGTATGTCAATTCACGTTGAAGGGAGAGATGGTTAGTATTTTTAACGAGAGGTAGAAAACAACTCCGAGAGGGTTATCCTAGCATGGTGTGATGATATCCATTTTGGCAAAACAATCATATAAAGCATGTTACAGTCAGTGCTAGGCCAGACTGGACCAAACAAAGAGTTATTTTTTTGAAATCAAGAGTCTTCATTGATATTAAGACTCTTATCTAAGTTTCTAATTTAATCTATTTAAAATTGAAAAAAAAGACATAAGAAGCTTATTCCAATATATACAAAATATAAATTACAATAAGTTCATCATTTTTATTAAATTTGTAATTGTAAAGAATATTTTTTTAACAGGATTAACATATTAGGATTATCACACTTCTTGATGTGAGGGTCTTGCAATTAAATCCCAAGGTCCCACATGATGTTATGGAGAAACAACAAGAAACTGCAAGCTGCACACACTTTTCTTTTTTGAAAAAATCACTAGCTGTGCACATTTTTCTTCTCTGAAATGAATGTTGTGTCTGCTGCTCTAGACACGTTATATCACAAGAAGGCCCGCCATGAATATTTATTGCTCAGAGAAGACATGTGGCTATCATTGTTTGGGATTTACTACCGCTAAGTCATAGATCTATACATAGTGTTTGAACTTTGAATTTTGACCAACTGTTTGGGAAAATGGATCCCCCACGCCCTTTGTTGTACAAATATAGTAAGGTTTGTTTGAATCTATTCCGTTTTTAAAATATATGTCCGATCATCATGCATGTTATTTGAAATTAAATATGGGAAATTAACACTTAATATAAAATTTTAGGTTTATATAATATAACTAAGGGATAAGAATTCTAGTACTAAAATGGGCAAGGATGCATTCATCTATGGAAATCAATTGTTGGTGCTCACCCTTGGATTACGAAGGAAATAAAATCAGATATAGCCCTTGAAATACAAGGAAAGACAAAGAAAGAGAATATTGCATGTGTGACAATGTTGTATTTCGGTAACTCTTGTTCAAATGCCATAGATGACACCATTGGTTTCAATACTTATGAAACTATGTCTCCCACTGATTTCATCAAATATAGTCATTCCCTTTGACATTCTGTAAAATAGTTATTTTAATTCTAATATGTGAGCTATGTGACCACTCTTGCATATATTGCAACATGTTGCATTCTTATCAATTGGATTTAGATGACGTAAATGGTGCCTCAACTTCCAAGCAAAATTGAAAATTTAGAGCCACAAAAGGAAATTTGATTTGAATTGCAAGAAATGTAAAGTAAGAAGGCCAAGAAGGTAGCTGGTAGTGAAATTGTGTCCAAGTCAACATCAATAAGTGGCATGAAAAAATATACATCAATAACCATGAGGAAATCCATAAAGGCTAATGCTAAGCCTAGAAACAATAAACTCCACATCAAATTTGGAGGGAGTAATCATTTTATTTAGTGGCAAGTAGGGACCAACCCTGAGCTCACCAGTCTATTATTGAGTTGGGAGTAGCTCGAGAAGTGATATGACAGGTTTGGTTACTGCTATAGATATTGATCTATAAACATCTGTGGATATTCTACTAGAATAGTTCATCACAACAGATCTTATAATATTATGAAATCTTAGATTATGCAATTTATTTCCTTAGATCCTAGATTAATTATTACTAGTTTATTGCCTATATTTATGAAAATAATTGAATACAAGAATGGAAGAGCGAGAAAATATACACACCATCCACATAATTAAACACAATATGTATCCTGGGAAACCCGATATGGGAGAAAACTCAACTAGAAGGTGAGGCCTATGCTTTGCTCTATTTTCTTCAGTTATGAAAGCAAGTACAAAGAAAGGCATGCTCACTATGAAGTTGCCTTTGACATTGTGGCGTGAATGACTGCTATATAATATCCTACCTCCTTCGTCATTCTCTCATAATACCACTCCTAGATGCTCTGTTCAACTATGGAACAAGTAAAATGCTAAATAATGGAACCCTTTCTCCTCCTAGCGGCCTGATATTTAACACAAGCCGATAGCCGTCTAGGGTTAGGGTTTTTGCATCTTCAACCCTCAATTAGGGATAAAGTATTGGACCTTATAGAATATTATTGAAATTACACACATGGCTATCCCCACATGTGTGAGTAATTGGGGATGGCATGACATCCACTCGTACCATGGTGGTCAACAAGGTAGGTCAACTTGCATGAAGCATAACTTCCGCATACGAGCTCTGATTGAAGAGATTTTTGCACCGTTGGAAAGGTATCAATGTGTAGAATAACGTCAAGGAATTGAGAGCTATGATAAATTTTTTTCGACCCAAATAAATTCCATTTGATGCCTCAAAATGAATCTGGAAGGTTTCAGACCCCAAATCTCAAAACTGGTACCTGTTGTTAAAATGGGCCCTGCAAGCTAATTCCTCCAATAGTTTCCACTCAAAAAGTACCAAGATAAATGAAAAATTATATAATGATCCAATCTAGATCATACCTCCCCATTTTTGGAGGATTTTTGTCCCCAAAATATTTCACTAAGTGAGGTGAGGGAATTTTCCTCTACCTTCTCCCTATAGTACCATTTGGCCTTGCTTGGAAGTTGTCCTTTCAACCCAATTTGCCAAAGGTCATGCTACCCCTATTTAATAGTTTTGGAATTCTTCTGCAAAAATATATCTTTATCCAACTATGCTTGAGCTTCTGGTGCTAAGTCCTCTATGGTAGGAAAAAACCACTCCTTAGTTTCCTGATCCAACATGGAAGGCTAAAAGAGTTTCAAATTCTCCACTTTCACTACTGAGTAAATGCACATGTATGGGGGCAGATTGAGTCTGTAGGTGTAGACCCATATGTCCGTGGATGGAATGTTGCATATCTCTTCAACTTCATGTCCATATTCACTTAAAGTGTAGTCCAAATGGCACTAAGAAATCTGGTATACCTGTATGAGATGATGTTCCTTGCTATCAGAAAGTGCACGCAGACCTGTTTATAGAACACATTTTCTGCTTCTTGTCCTCTGATGGTCTTTTTAAAAGGAAAAACAATGCACATCTTGATGAATCTTTCAACTACCACAAAAATATAGTTATGTGGCTTTCTAGTTGTTGGAAAACCACTCGCAAAATCCATGGAAATGCTTTCCCAAGATTGAGTGGGTACATGTAAGGGATGGTATAGACCTTTCTTTCTATTACTGGGATTACTGGTACAACAAACAATTCATCCTCCAATATACCGAGCTACATCTTATTGCATTCTATACTAATACACATACTTTTGCAAGTTAGTAACTATTTTCCCAACACCAAAATGTCCCGTAGCCTTGGAGGTGTAAGCCTCTCTAATAAGCTGCAATATTTCACCTTTAGGGACACAAAGCTTGTCTACAATGTAGAGTAACCCATTATGGAGATGATAGTTATCCTTGATGTTGCCTTTTTCTATGTGAATTTGGCCCTGTAGCTGCTGGAACACCTCTTTGAATTCCTCATCTTCTGTGCATCCCTCTTTGCATGCATCATGGATAAAAGGATCCATGTGCATAAGAGTTCAAAAACTGCAATATTGGATGTGGGTGGCCTTGAAAACATGTTTTCCAACTTATTAGTGTTTCCATTCTTATACTTGATGACTAGATGAAATTGTTGCAAAAACTCCATCCACTTGTAATGTTTGGTTTGTTGTAGATTATGCTAGGCTTGCAAATACTGTAGTGTCTAGTGCTCAATGTGTATAATAGTTTTCTTTCCCATCAGATAGTGCTTCCAATTCTTAACAACTTGAGCAAGGGCATATAGTTCCTTATCATATGTAGGGTAGTTCAAAACTCCCCTATGAAACATTTCAGAATGATAGCATATTGGTTTACCTCATTGCATAAAAAATACTCCCATAGCATACCCACTTTCATCTATCTCCACTTCTAAATTATTTTTCAAGTTAGGCAATGCAAGAACTAATGCTTGAATGATATTTCATTTTAGATTGTCAAAATATTCATGTTGATTCTTTCCCCACCAGAAACTCTTACCACTAGTTATTATGGCGCGGAGTGGTGCAATTACTGCTGGAAAAATGTTATGAACTTCCGTAGGTATTGTGTTACCCCAACAAAGATCCTAACTTCAATTAAATTAGTATAAACTAGCCACTTCATGATGGACTCCATATTTGTGGGATCTATCTTGAGCTCCCCTCCACCGATCACTTACTCCAAATACTCCAATGACTGTCGAGCAAACTCACATTTATTGAAGTCTACTAGCAAGTCATGCTTTTTTAGAGTCTCTAACACCTGCATGAGGTGTGATATGTGCTCTTCCTAGGTAGAGATATAAACCAATATGTCATCTAAATACCTTATTACAAATGAATCTAAATAAGGACACAATACATCATTCATCAACTGCATAAATGTAGTTGGTGCATTACATAAATTGAAAGGCATGACCAACCATTCATAGATACCTTGCCTTGTCTTTTAGGAGTATTATAGGTGTCTTCTTCTTTAACACGTATTTAGTGGTATCTTGATTTGAGATCCAACTTGGTGAAGTACTTGGCTTGCTACAACTGATCTAATAAATCATCAATCCTGGGCAGAGGGTACCAATTCTTGAGTGTGATCTTATTCTAGGCTTTTTATTCGATACACATTCACCAATTCCTATCCTTCTTGGATAATATGATGATAGGTGATCCCACAAGGTGAGAATCTTGGTCGAATAACTCCTTTCTGTAGTAATTTCCATAAATGTTTCTTCACTTTGTCTACTTCTAGAACAAACTATATATACAACCCAATATTTTCTAATGGGGAGTCAAACAACAACTGTATCTCGTGCTCTACTTCCCTCTTAGGTGGAATCCCTTTACGCTCCTGGAACACTCCCATGTATGCTTACAAAAAAAAATCCAATTGTTGTTTCTGTTCTTTGGTACATCCCTCCAAGGATGCCTTTACCCTTATCGATTCCTTCTCTGGTTGATTCTCTCTTAAGAAATACATACTTCTTACTCAAAATGATCAACTTTTTGTTTTGGTTACCACTTATGAGAGATATTTGATTTGCCTTTGTGTGCATTGATGATGAAAGACTTACCATCCTTGATTAGGCGGTATTGGTTTTCTCTCTGCATGAAGATTATGTCCCTGATATACATGTAGGGGATTCCAAACACTACACCACACACAACAAGAAGTACTGCAATTAATTCCACTTCATCAATAAAATATGCAATTATAGAAAAATGATCTTACATTGTTTAGTGAATTTGATTTTCTACATCCTTTTTCACCCATCCCAATGGGTATGGGCTTGGATGATCATGAACCTCCAATCCCAACTTGTTGACTAGATCAACTGCTATGGGATTGGCTTGTGAACCGAAATAGAATAGAGCATCTACCTTGCTCCTTTTGACATGGATCTTGATACAAAAGAGTTTGGTAATCTATTTCTCTTCATTATGATGAAGGCTACTTAGATTCACCTCCTTCTACAATGAAGTGTAGACAATATTATCATCCACATATGAGCTTCTCTCTACTTGGTTTCCCAAATCATTGCCTATCAGGTTCTTCTTCTTGGCATCCTTCTTACAATTCTTTGGATTCAACTCTGGATGTAACTTCAACGTTTGACTTCGGTGTTGTAAGGTCTCTCATGACACCCATCGAGTGCACACACTCTTTGGGAAAACTTGGGGACGAGTCGGGCAAGAGAACATGGAGAGCATGTGATCAATTGGATGAAGAAAGACATGTGGGTGTGAGTAGAAGTACCTTGTGCGCATGATGGTGACATGCAATACGAACGGGGCACACACCTTAATTTCCTTAGAACGATTGGTGGAGACTTGGGTTGCGTATGGGAAAGATCAGGGAAACTTGAGAGCATTCCCAAGGAGTGAACCCATTTTCCCTCGACAACATGGGTGCACCAGAGAGGTTGGAGGAACCCATCGACACACCATGAGGATTCATGATGATTGTCACAAGAGAATGTAGAAGGTAAGGGTTGGACGCCCAAGGATGGGGCGCACTGGTCCAAGAGACACGACGGTTGATGGGCATGCATGCTTGTTTGGGTGCACTGTATCCATGAAGGGGTGCAACAAGTTGTTTGAGTGTGGTTTGCAAAGGGATACGACACACCCAAAATACATGATGTTTCACACTAGTGACCCTTGGAGTCCCTATAAGAGCACAAGGGCATACGGCCAAGCAGGAGAAGATTTGGCAATTGATTTGGGGAGGCAAGTCTGAGGTAAGGCAGAACCGAGGCATAACTACCAAGATGGAAGATAAGTAGCCAAGGGTGGGATGCTCTAGGATATTTTTGGGAACTCTGGAAAATACAGGTCTATTGGAAGCATGTGTAAGGTAGAACCAAAATCTGTGATAGCTTGGTGAAAGTATGCAAAAACAAAGGGACAACAAGTCTGCCGTTGAGGGAACGTTTGAGGTGCACTGCAGGATGTTGCAGACATGGGTGCGACGGAGAGTCTTGGTGTGATGAATCTATGTATGAGTATCTTGGTGAGGTGAGCCGATTCGTGTGACTCTTTCCAAGTTGTAAATCGAACCAATAGTGATCATATTGCAATTGTTTCACAATAATATTTACTTAACCAAGTGTTAGGCATGGTTCATGCCACCCACACTATTTATGTGTATGTATTTCGTTTGTTCCAAATTTGTTCTCTTGGTTTCTCATGTTCATGGATGTATGCTTATATATGACTAAGTGTTAAATTGTTAACAATTATCTAAATATAGAAGAGTTTCACTAGAGTAGGAGTGTGCTTCACTAATAGCCTAGAATGGACTATGGGTATGTTCTAGGTGAAGAGGTGTAGTCTGTATGAAGTATTCTTGGTGTGCCAAGTAAGAAGATAAGAACCATCGTGGTGACACACACCCTAAGGAGGTAAATGATCGCAATATATGAACATTCATCCTGTGGGGCCGTGACAGGTGGTATCACAGTTTGTTTGGCGAACAATTCAGTGCTCTTCACCACACTATCACCTTTGTGATAGGTGGTATGATCATATAAAAATTTGAAGAACAATTTGGTGATCTCTTTGCCACATTGTAACTTTTGTGATAGGTGGTATCCGAGCTCTTCTCCACTACTGTAGTTATAATAGTTATGGAGGGGCACACTTTTTTGGTGAAATAGTTTGGGCATAGTTTTGGTGAGGGTTAGGTCAGGTGGACTGACCCATCATAGAGACAACTTGAGTGCAGAATTGGTGGTTTGTGACAGAATTATAGGGATGAGTTTTGGATGAAGTCATAACTTGTGTACAGAACTGGGCCCACCCCTTGAGTAGGCTGAGCACAGAGTTCTGAGGGTGAACCGAGCACTTGGATGAGGCGGATGAATGCAATCATAAAACTGATTGCAAAGTTGATCGTAGAATTTTGAAGAGGTATTGAGATGAACTCTTGGGTGCCTTGGACAAACCCTTTTCAAGTAAAGTGAATATGGAGGGCCATACATGGATGGGTTGCATGCAGGTGACAGTGATACCAAGAGGGATCCCAAGACTTACATAATGAAATATCAAGTCATTGTCTTGGAGAAGACCATTGAGAAGATGAAAAACACAATGTTACATCACGGTGAGAAGGTCGATTAGATGGTGACTGAGATAGGTAGGATGAAGCATGGGTTTAATAGAGTCATTTGGGAGTTTCAAGCGATCTCAAAAGTTATTACTGGCACCTTGACCGATAAGATTCATGATAGACTCAGGGCAACATAGGACACACTTGTGGAAATCACATATTAGTTAAAGGACCAAGATGCCACCATCACATTATTGAAACGAGGTTTGGATAATGAAAAGAGATCTACTCTCATGCCGATGAGGATCAAGATAAAGGAACCAATTATATAACATGACTCACAATGCTAATTTATTGGGAAAATTTTGTTGGGACATTGAGCAGTACTTAGAGAAGTTGAATGAAATTTTGGAAGAAGACAAGGTGAACATTGCAACGATGTTCTTGACAGGAACTGCTAAGCTTTAGTGAAGGAAATAGGTGGAAGACTTAGTAGTTGGGAGAATCGTTGATAAGATAAAAAAATGGGCAGAGATGAAGACAACCTTGAAGGCACAGTTTGGTTTAGGGAACCAAGCATGGATAAAAAAGAATTAGTTGTTGGATCTCAAACACACTAGTAAGATCCAAGTATACATAAAGGAGTTCACGAGGCTCATGTTGAAGGTCAAAGATGTGTCAAAATAAGACATAATTTTCCACTTCATGAATGGTCTACAACCGTGGGCACATAATGATCTATGATGACATAACGTGCAGACACTTGTAGCAACTATCACCTTAACATAAAAATTGTTGGACTTTAAGGGTGAACCCAAGACATGTTCTAGGAATAGTGAGGACACCCAAGGTGAGAAGAAACAATAAGGGAAGGGGAAGAGGAAGGACAAGGGAAAAATGAATACATCCAAGGGTAGTGAAGATAATTCGAAGCAAACAGATGCAACGAAGGAGAAGAAGTTGATTTCATGTTGGATTTGTGCAAAGGAGCACTATGTGAAGAATTGTCCCTTGAAACAGAAGTTGAATGCTTTGGAGAAGGCATACAACCCATATATTGGAGTCTTGTAGGTATTGAATGTTGTCATGGAGGGTGAATCCATAGAGATCCAAGAGCAAGATAAGATGAAACTTTTCTATGTGTAGGAAAAACTCAATGAGAAGTCAGTGATAGCCATGGTAGACAGTGGGGCGACTCATAACTTATTGAGGGAAGGCATGGTGTGGAGGCTTGATTTGTATCCTAAACCAACACAAAAAACCTTCAAGATATGAAGCATAGGTGTAGAGAGAGTCATTGGTGTGGCCAAGGACATCTCATTGAAGCCTAGTGATTGGTTTGGAAAGACGACTTTCACTATTGTTCCTATGGATGATTTTGAACTTGTGTTGGGACAAGAGTTTATGAGGAAGGAAAAGGAAACACCTTTTCCTCACACAAAAAATATGGTCATTTTCTCATGATAGAATCCATGTTTGATTCCTACTATAAGGAGAAAGGAAGGAGGCACACAAATTTATTCCTTGTAGATGGTTGTTGCAGAAAACTAGAGCTTGTAATGTCCTTGTGGAAATTAACTTGGATGATGTGTGGTGATGGTTGGATAGTATAACATAGAGAATTAAAGGAAGCTTGTGTCAGTGGAATGGAGGCTTGCCGATGTTGAATATATAGTTGGAGATATGGCCAAGAAAGTGGATGGCTTGGTTGATTAATTTCTATTCGAAAGTTGATGAGTGGTAGTGAATATCAAAGGAATTCATAGAGATGAGGATTCTAGAGAAGTTCATTGAATAGGAGAAGAAACCATCCATGGAATAAGAGGACGTGAGGGAGACACAATAACCTTGGTGGAGGAGAACCAAGTATGAAGCCAATATTCCTCCTCTAGAAAACTTGGACATGGTGAGTGTCCATATGACCCTATCCTCAACTAGAGCGACTCATGGAGGAGTGCGAAGGAAAAATCAATTCAAGTGTACTGATGCTTATGTACATAACATAGAAGTATGATGAATCTCCACCAATCACATTGGGATAGATTGGAGATGAGGGTGATGGCCCAAAAAACCATTCCCCCTCACCTTCAAACTAGAATGCAGTACATTGGCTCACTATTTCAGTGGGAGGAAGTGAGACCAATGGGGCACCTTGGTGAAATATGTTGAGAATGTAATGGGTGACTTGATATATTGGAGGAAACGAAGAGTTATGGATGTGACGATATTGCAGATGAAAAAGGATGTTTGAACGTGAAGATGTGAGTTCTTGAGACATAGGTGTTATGATTGGACTAGCTACCCAATCAACTGAAGTCACAAGGGGATCCAACACATGGAAGCATGGGTAGCCAAACTGAAGTATGGAAGCAATAGTAATTCAGTAGGGTGTGACACTTCATAGAATCATGCAACTTCCTAAGGGGATATTTTCTTGAAAACAACAATTGAGGTGACAATGGTCATTGAGTGATGACATGATTAAGAGATGGGGTAAAGATTCCATAGAGATCAAATAATTTTTCTAGGGATGACAACAACTTGGAATGGGGGAGGATGTAAGGTATCCCATGACACCCATAGAGTGCATACACTCTTTGGGAAGACTTGGGGATAGTTGGGCAAGAGAACATGGAGATCATGTGATTGGTTGGACAAACGAATATGTGTGGGTGTGAGCAAGAGCACCTTGGGCGCACGATGGTGACACACGACACCAAGGGGGAACACACCTTACTTTCCTTAGAAGGATTTACAAAGACTTGGGTTGCATTTGGGAAAGGACGAGGAAACTTGGGAGCATGCCCAAGGAGTGAACTCATCCACTCTGGACAACATGGGTGTACCAAAGATGTTGGATGAACCCATTGACACACCCAAGGATGGGGTGCACCGGTCCAAGAGACATGACAGTTGATGGGCACGTGGGCTTGTTTGGGTGCACCGGGTCCACAAAGGGGCATGATGAATCATTTGAGTGTGGGTGCACGAAGGGGTGCGACACACCCAAAAGACATGACATTTCACACAAGTGACCCTTGGAGTCCCTATAAGAGTACAAGGGCGGACAACCAAGAAGGAGAATATTTGGAAAGAGATTTGGGGATGCAAGTTTGAGGCAAAGTCCAAGGTAAGACATAATTGAGGCATAAATACCAAGATGGAAGACAAGTAGCCAAGGGTGGGACACCCTAGGATATTTTGGGGAAGCACAATAGGTCTATTGGAGGCATGTGTAAGGTATAACTGAAATCTATGGTAGCTTGGTGAAAATCTGCAGAAATGAAGGGACAACAAGTCTACGGTCAAGGGCACGTTTGAGGTGCATCGTAGGAGGTTGCAAAGATTGATGCGACATAGAGTCTTGGTGTGAAAAATCTATGTATGAGTGTCTTGGTGAGGTGAGAGGACTCGTGTGACTCTTCCCAAGTTTTAAATCGAGTTGGTAGTGCTCATATTATAACTATTTCACAATAACAGAGAGTTAGCTAGATGTTAAGCATGGTTTGTGCCACCCACACTATTTCTGTGTATGTATTTTGTTTGTTCCACAATTGTTCTCTTAGTTTTTCATGTTCATGGATGCATGCTTATATATGACTAAGTGTTAAACTGTTAACAATTGTCTAAGTATACAAGGGTTGCACTAGAGTAGTAGTGTGACTCATCGATATCCTAGAACATAGTATGGGTATGCTCTAGGTGAAGAGGCATAGTCCAAACAAAGTATTCTTCATGTTCCATGAAACTAAGTAAGAATCATTGTGGTGCCACATTCCCTCAAGAGGTGAACAATCACAAGATCTGAACAAACGTCCTGTGGGGTCGTGCAGGTGTGATGATTAATATTGCAATGGTTGTGGTGGTTGTTTGATCCTTGCACAGATGTGCAATGGATTTCGTCTTATTGTCTTTCTGTTCCCACTTCTTCTTCCCCATCCTTGGAATATTCTTGGTGATATTTCTATTTAGAACCACTTGGTTGTCCTTTCTTATGACCTATGTTCTCCATATGATGTGCTTGCACACATGCCTAATCAATGGTCCTAGGTTTGAAGAGAATCACTTGCTTTCAAAATTATTATGTATACCTATGTAAACCCCCCAGATACTTGAGGAGTACATTTTGGTTTTTAGGAGAGATACCCAACATGATTACCATCTTCTTGAATTTGGTGGTGTAATATTTCACACTCTGCCCTTGCCTCTACCTAAAGTGATGCCAACAGATCCATTGGTCCTCTACATACCCAATAGGGTATAATTAGTACTTGATGATGGTTTTAAAATACTCCCATTTAGTTGCTGGTGGATCACCCTCCAACCTAAGTGTCTCTGTGTGGCTTTCCCACCAGGTTAGTGCATGACCCTCTAGTTTTAGTTGGGAAAATGAAATTTTATGCTCTTCATATATATTATGGACACTAAAATGCACTTCTAATTGTTGCAATTGATGATTCAACTTGACATCATCAATATCACCTTGATAGTGTTGTATGTTCACTTTTGCTTCCATTTTGAATATATATTATGAAGGAGTGATTGCACTGGAACTTGGTTGCTATTTCTCGGGATCTTTTCTTGTCTCCTTTTATGCATCTTCACTATCACCTAGTTTCCCATCAGACCCAGCTTCTAAATTAGAGCCACCAACCTCCTCAAAAGGTCTAAACTTGTTTTCTAGAGTTGCCACGAGGGGGGCCATATTTTGAGATAAATCAACAACTTTCTCTTTCAACCTCAACAATATTTCTTCCGCTGCATCTCATCCACCACGGATAGGGTTCTACGACTTCCTTCTTAAGATAATTCCTAGATCTTGCAACTTTCACAAATACCCCAAAGAAACCTGCTTCGATACCAATCTAATTTGTAAATTTCCGTGGATATTCCACTAGAACTGTTCGTCATAACATATCTTAGAATATTCTTAAATATTAAACTCTGTAATTTATTTCCTTAGATCCTATATTAATTATTACTAGCTTGTTGCTCATATTTATGAAAAATAAATGAATAAAATAATGAAAGAATAGGAAAATATACACACCATCCACACAATTGAACACAAGATGTGTTATGGGAAACCCAATATGGGAGAAAACCCAGCTAGAAGATGAGGCCTATACTCTGCTCTCTTTTTTTTAGTTATGAAAATCAAGTACAAATAAATAGGCACTCACTATGGAGTTGCCTTTGACACTTCAACCTAAACAAATACTAAAAAATATCCTACCTTCTTTGTTATGATCTCAAAATACCACTCCTAGATGCTCTGCTCAATTATGGAACAAGTACAATGCTAAAGAATGGAACCCTTTCTCCTCCTAGCAGCCTAGTATTTAATATAGCTCAATAACCATCTAGGGTCAGGGTTTTTTCATCCTCAACCCTCAATTAGTGATAAGGTCTTGGACCTTCTAGAATATTCTTGAAATTCCACATGTGTCTTGCCCCATATGTGTGAGTAATGGGGGCTAACATGGTATCCACTTGTACCACGGTGGTCAACAATGTAGGTCAACATGCAAGAGGCATAACTTCCACATACAAACTCTGATTGAGGCGATATTTGCATCGTTGGAAAGGTATTGATGTGTATAATCGAGTCAAGGGGTTGTGGGATATGCTCATCGAGTTTTTACCTCAAAAAAATAATTTTCATGCCTCAAAGTGGCTTTGAAAGGTTCCAGATCCCAAATCTCCAAACTGGGACCTGCAAGCCAATTCCTCTAATTTTTCCACCCATAAATTACCAAGATAGATAACAAATTATATAGTGATCCAATCCAAATCAGCTATGACATCGAGGACACCACTAAGTGAAGTATTGTGTCTTCCTTGAAGCATATAAAATGATTATGATACAGGGGAGATCCTAATTACTCATCCCCATCGTTACATAAGTCATTCCTTCAATTTGGGAAAGATTGAAAACTTTGGCGGTGAGACTTTCCATTTAATTATTGGCTTTAGTGTTCAAATTATCTAAAGAATCCTCAAAGAAGATGAGTGCCTTTATTTATTTTTCCCCGGTACATTTACAACAAGGAAGATTTTGTTTGACGGTTTTAGTTGGCTGATTGTTGGTGGTCATTTAGAAGGTAAAAAATAAGCCTCATGTGTTGAACTTCCAACCCAGGCCCCAACATATATTCATGGAAAATTGTATCCTTTAGACATCTAGCTTCTTCAATTAATACATTCATTCCATATTTGGCTTCAACTTGGTGTTATCTCATTATTTATCACCTACGTCTACAGGGAAGAGATGTTTCTCACCTTTGTTCTAACTTGTGTTCATAAGGAGATAAAATGAGATCAATAATTTGTTTATTTTTAACCATAAATGGGAGATATTTATATCAAGAAAAATGCTACAACGAGGCTTGTAGCAAATGTACATCAACATTCCACTTCAAGAAAGCTTAAACATTATTTTATAGGAGAACAAACTATTATCCTATAGCTACAGTCGAATAAGGCTGATAACTATTGCTTCCAGTAGAACTTGGTGGTATAAATTCTACGAAAAAGGCCTAAAAACTAACTACTTTAAAAAATACAGTCTTAACAAAATATATGTCGATGGGCTGCTTCTTCTTGAAGTGCTTTGGTTCAGTTCGAGTCCACTTTGTCAATTTTTGCATGCTTCAGAAGGCGATGAATAGTTTCATCTTCCATGGGTGCCCCATAGTTGGAATTAAAGGATTGAATTTGATTAGATGCACTTGATTGTTCTCCTTTTGACAATTTTATGACCATAGTATGAAGCATGTTGCAATTTGGTTCACACATAGGGATTTGGCACTTGAATTGAACCAAAGTACCCATAATTGTGGTAATTTGTGAAGTTACCAAGTCACATTGTTCTTGGATTCTGCATGTAGCTGCCATACTAGAAATTATATTTCCTTGGATGGCCTCCTCTTGAATTTTCAATACCATCTTGATTTCCTACAATTCTCTATAATACATATGATGATGAATGCTATGTGATATTAGTTACAAAATTGGAAATCCAATGACGTTGGTCCACTATGTTGTAAATATGTCTAAGACCAATAATTTGATTGGAGGGAGCTTTGAACTCAGATTCCTGAAGTCACATTGAGGATACCATTGGTAGTAAGGAGAAAGAGAAAACCCTCCCGTTGAAATATCAATGAAGACACATTATGTAAGAGAAGGGAGAAACAATTTTTTTTGAAAACACAAGGGCTCTACCCAATCAAAATCAAACCTAACAACTGAGCAGAGAACACTCAGGAAAGAGAGATACCACTACAAAATTCCAAGACGATTTGAAAATTGATATACTACTCTGCTAGGAGCATAGGACTAGAATGAAACCTCAGAACACCAACCTATTTCCCCTTGGCACACTGCTTTTAATTAAAAGAGATATAAAGAAGTGGGTCGACTTACTAGTGCTCATGAGAAGAAGAAATACCAAGCATCTAAATTGATTCAAGGAGCCCAAGCACTTTACACTTGAGAATGCACTTTTGTAATTCCACCTTGAATAGTCACTTGTCCCTACCATTATCCCACAATGATACCGAAGTAAACCTCCGACAGATTCAAATGCAATTGAGAATGAATGTTGCTTCATGCGAGCTGAGAGAGACAAACCCTTCACATTAGTTATTACATTTAATGACGAGCATTTCTTGTGTAATGGCATGTGTGTAATTAAATGGAAGCAACATGCCCTATCCTTCATATTATACTAAGAAATTGGTTGATGTCTAAGGTTTCCATTAACCATGATTTCCCCCATTTTCAATAGCATAGCTTGATTGGCGCAATGGTTGGCAAGAGCATTGTGCTCTTGTAAAACATGGAAATACTTGACCTTCAAAAACGTTTTGACTTCTCGATGTATCATTTCCAGTAATGAGGCTAAATGAATATCACCTGAACTAGTATTTAAAACCAAGTTTTTAATGATGTTTTTAGAATCACATATCACACATAGTCTTTGAATGCCATTGCTTGTGGTGATCATCAAACCTTGTAACATAGTGTAGGCTTTCGCCTATTTTTTTTTTGATATGCCTAAACCCCAAACATATTTAAGTTCAAAAATTCCTTTGGAGCTCAAGATACCCCACCCTTGCCACCCCAAAGATCAATAATTATTACTCAATAATTGTAAACAATGTTTCGATAGGGGTTGGGGACACTTCACCATTGCTTCCAAGTAATCATTAATGCATATTGATATATTTGAATGAAATTTTAGTAGTTGAGGGGTTGGAAGAAGACATACCATAAGATTATGATATCCATATCAATATGATGCACAAATAATCAAGAGATCTACTTAATGGGGTAGATCTCTCCAAGATGGACCGTTGACCACTCCGATAAGATTTTATTACAAATAAAAGTACTAAATAAAAATTCAAGGAAGAAACGCCATGATGGGAATTTTTGGCACTCCGAAATAAAAAAATCCTTGTTCTAGCATTGTTTTTAAAATTAAAATTAAAAAAAAACAACAAATCCATTTTATCACTCATAATTACCTATATAATTTTGATGATTATATTATCAATTAACATGAATTGATTATTAATGATTCCAAATAGCATTTCACATTTTCATGTAATGTTATTTTACAATCAATTTTTATGATCATTCACAAAATAAGTTTAAAAACATAGAGGTAATTGGTTGGAGTTTTGGCCCTAGCTCTGTTTTGGTGTGTGTCCATCATGCCCCACTGGTCCTTTATCTACTTCTCGAGCCTATAGTCTTCAACTACTCCAGGGATCATGGAGTAGAGTTTCATGCCATGATTATAAATGGATGTGCTATGTGCTACGCCTCTAAATGCTCAGGCCTAGATGAAGTGATTATAATTAATTTATCTTATACTTGGCATTTTTTAAGAAAGGGGTTTTGTTACGTCGTAGGATAAACGTTCTAAGAAATGACGATTTTTTCCGGGGATATTTTTCTGAATTCTGGTCAGAAATTGTTAGATACATAGATTTGAATGGTTATTTCTGTATAATTCGAGTGCCCCGGGGGTTTCTCAGCATGCTGAATCCATTTCTGCATTCAAAAATGGATTTTGAACAACAAAAAATAGTGATTCATGTAATTTATATCGCCAGATTTCGATGAAAAAAAACATTTCGTAGAACAACTAAACAATGCCTTTTGTTACTATCACTAGTTTAGATTAGCTATTTAGATGACATTTCATATATGTATTTGAAAATTGCAAAATATATATGGATGGACATTCAATGCTTGTATTAGAGAGAATCAAATGTAATCCAATCTAATGGTCTTAGAATACATGACCATTAATTTATTATCAAATTTATTCCTCTACCTTCTCATAAGGCACGAACTAGCCACTATATGGATTTCCCTTGTTATTAATTTTATCACATGTATATGTCAAGTATGGAAGATTTAATGGTTGAACATTCTTAAACTTAAAAAAAAACCTAGATCAAAGAGTAGAGAACCCAAAACATAATTGCAATTAAATAATGATTTCAAATCAAGGATTCCATCTAACCATATATTTCGGTGCCAAAAGGTTGCAACAAAGCCATTATTGGATTTAGTAAACTTAAATGGGAAATTTTTGGTACACAAAATGGTGTATGACATCAATTTGGAGTTTTCATCTCCTTTATCAGTAAGTGGTAGGTTAGGATTGAACCTGATTCTAGCTTGGACTTAGGTATAAGTAAAAATCTATGTCGATGTTGAGAGATATTATACTTATGGGTTTGATTAATGTCACCTTAGACAACTAGATGTAGAATTGCTAATAATGGGGACACACTATCATTATTATTGAGACAACAATGACTTGAAAGTTTTCACGAGGCATACTTCTAGAGGAAGTAGACATGTTCTAAATATTAATGATGTATCTTGTTAGGAGTGAGACCAGGATTTGTATCTCTTGCTACTTATTTAAAGCATAGGAAGAATGAGCCTTAACCAAGAAGGGCTGCGTAGTGTTAGATCTACCATAACAATAGCTATAGGCGGATTCTTTCTAACCATCAACTTGGATCAAGTCAAACATTGACATCATTTTATGTGTTAGTAGGAAGTGCCACAAGGGGGCCCTATAATATGGTCCTAGGAAAACTTGTATTCCTAAAAACTCAGTGGAGTGTACATATGGTATGTATGCTAGTTTGTGTTAACAAACATGAATTTAGTTGAGTTAGCTTGTGTTTTATTGTCTTGGTAATGATCTTGGTAAGGGTGAGGAACCAAATGAGACTTTTTTTTCCATCACCACACGAGGATGTGATATTGATTTTAGGCTTAGGATGATGGAGGGAGAGATCCTTTAGCATTATGCCTTATTGTAGCACGCTATATGATCATAACCCTTTAATGGGTGTTACAAATCACAATTTATCTATTTATCCTTCTATTTTATGTTTTTTGAACAAATTACTGCAATATGATCTTGTACATATTTTTGTTCAAGTTACTGTTGAAATGTAATTTAGGATTAAGAAATAAACATATCATTGTGGTTTTCAAGCATAACTTACAACCATTAATCTTACAACTACAAGAATTAACTTGTAGTTAGGAGATTGAATTTAAAGCATTTTTCTTGAAATTCATTGAACAATAAGTTTCCCAACACTTTATTAATCTAACTGACAAAAAAATTTCATGGAGTAAATAAGGAAAATTATCTCTTATTTCGATTGATTTAGGAAGTCCAACTCCTTCAAATTTTTCTTTCCCAAACTAGATTTAATCCTCCCAACCAACTAGGAACAACATATTCGACTACCCAGCTCCAGAAAACCTTGGGTTTCCTATCCTTTCATGCCCCTACTCCAAGAACAATAAAAATCTATAGACCAATATCCAAATAGTCCTTAGTCAATCCTATAGATCTAAATGGATCAATCCTATTTTCCCCTTCAATTTTTTTTTTTTCCAAAATCTCACAACCCCTTAACATTCTTTCCCCCTCCTTATTTATTGAATTCCCATCCACATTTCCCAAAGTCTCCTCAATGACCCTCATTAATGGACCATCAATCTCCCCTTCTATATTTAAGGTAAAATGTTAGTTAAAATATAATAATAAATAGAATGCAAAGTCTTATTTCACATGCTAACTTATTAATAAAATTTGATGTTTTTCACAAAAAGTTATGGCGACCCACCATACCCATTAAATTCGACCAATAATCAAAGTCAACGAGGGTATTTAATGACACTCAATATTTATATGTATTCAATATACTTTCCATATTCATTAAACCAATAATTAAGTAATTAATAACATAGTTTAGTAATTAATTCATTAAGAAATTGTTCTAGTGTACATACACAATGTATGTATGCATAGCTAGCATACACATATTTTGCATGTGTACTAATGATAAAAAAATCACTACCTCTAATGCATAGTTTCTGTATATTCACAACCAAGCATGCAAGACAATAAATCAAGTAAATGCATTATTAAATAATCTTTACTAAGAAAATTACAATGCTTCATCAATAATTGATTATCACACTTAAATTATCAGAAGTAGATCAAAATAAGTATTCTAAGCATGATAGGATACAATTAGAAAACAAGAGTGGCATATATAATCCCCAACAACATTCTCAACTAACTTTGAATCATTCTTCCTCCCTAACCTACTTCCATCTTCCGCATCCTATTCTTTCCTATGTTGTAATATGTTGGAGTGTCAACTATATCGACTTAACACTAGATAAAAATCATAGGTGAAAGTGTTGACTATACTGACCTAACTTCCCCAGTGGTTAACCGATGGTCACCATCGCACATTTAGGGGAGTGCGGCTTAACACAACCCTCCTCTGACTCTGGGTTTTTAGAGGATAAATGGTTGGAAATACCTCCACCCCTCTTGATAGAAGTAGGGTCAACACCCTATCGTTGACCATAATATGCCATTGTTGTTGTTCTTAGAGATACATCATCGAATAACCAATTTGGGCAACCACTAATACATATGGGGTCAAAATTCGACAAAATATTACGACAATATGAGTTAAATTAATCGTACCATTGCAAACTACTACTATTTCAATCATTGTTTTTTGGTGCTCCCTAATGTTCATTGTAATTCCAACGCATGTCTCACTACGTCGCTATCACGATGTCAGGGAGCTATATTTACACAAAAGTTGCACTTCTTGTCACCAAGGTATGGTCGTCGATATAAGGACGCCAATTTGATCTTTCGTCGATATATAAATGAGAGTTCAAACATGTGTCTCTCTATCGACAACAATGCAAACTTTCATCCATATACCCACTAAAATGCACACACTCATCGATATATTGATGACATAACACTTTGACCTAGTCAGATTTGATGTGCTCAATGATCATCGAAAGTTTGAACGCTCGTTGATATGTTGATGACATTTACGGTTCTTAAAAAAAACCAAATAGCTGTTTGAAAGTGCTTAACGGTCATTGACTTAGGTTTGACGTGGTAAACTATCATCAAAAGTTCGACGTAAGTTAGAGATTTCAAAAATTTAGTTGTAGGTGCGACATCTATAAAATATTAATCTTCTATTCATTATTCAATGCATTTAATACTCTTTTTTCTACGACCCGTGCCTTGTTTCACATTAAATTATTGATTTATATAGCTTGGATTTTGGACGTACTTTGAAGGTTAAATTAGAAATTTTTAATATCTCTTTGTCTCGTTTTAAATACTCATGACATAATCGACTAGCTTAGGCCGACCAACTATTTTTCGTGGGGACAAAAGTTTAATTTCTCTAGGAAACAAGTATGAACATGTCTACTCAATTTCTTATATTGGCCTAGTTCTCTTTTATAATTGTTCAATTATTTACTTATTTTCTTATAGTGAAGTTTTGAATTTTATGTGGTAAAAATGTATATATTTATATGGTTAATTTTGATCGCTTGATTAATTGTTGACTAGTACTCTTATAAACATTTGGTAAATCAATGACAACAATGGCTTAGTTAACTCCATACGTACAAATGGGGTCAATATTTGACGATAATTGTACTAAAAGAAAATATTCATATATTGTACTAATATTGCATTTATAGTAGTTTTTGTTGTAATAAGAAATCCCAATTCCAAATAATAATAACAACATTACACATCATGAAGAAAATGAAAGGAATATTTCTAGGTTAAAGTTGACATTGGAGGCAAAGCAAAATGAAAAATTTGAATGCCCTTGCAATAAATGCAGGGGCTTTAACAAAAGAAGACTTCTATTTAACACAGTTAAGACACATTGTTGGAAATATGGGCACGTTGAAGGGGGCTTCTCATATCATCCCATGTTAAGTTATTCAATAATATTATATATTGTACTCTTTGTATTGACTGTATTTATAAAATTTTCTTTTGTTTTAATATTTGTCATATTCACTAATTTTATTGATTATTTTTTATTGTAATTATAAAGAAAAAACCTTCTAGGTGTTTGTCGCCGTAGAAATATGCAGTTCCTAGTAGTAGTAGAAATATTGTTGTACAGGTTGAGGAAGATGGTCATATGGATATTGAATATCATCATGATCAAGTTGAATCTATGGAATTAGAAGATGACACCAATAATACTGTTGAGCCAGATGATGGGACAAATAGATTGATCTAGGACATATTTGCTCCAATCGATGAGGATGACAACTTTGATGACATTCATGATATACCTTTTCTTGAGAAGGCACAAAAACCCCTTTATGAAGGCTCAAGAACAAATGTTATCTCAACTATAATTTTGTTGGTGAACTTGAAGGTATTGAATGGTTTGTCAAACACTTGTCTCACACAGATCTTAAGGTACGTAACGATATATTTCGTCACATCTACGTAAATGTCGAAATTATTTTTCTCATTTTTTAGAGTCAATTAATGTGTATATATTAATGATGTGATATTTATGATTACTATTATTTACATTAACTAGTTATTTTTTATGTTGTATATTGTTAGGTGAATTTTTCTTACCACAATCAAATAATTTACCTCTCACATACCGTGAGTTATCTGCCATTATGAAATATATTGGACTAGAGTATCAAGATATTGATGCATGTCCTAATGATCATATTATATATTATGGACAATATGCATAGGAAACAAGATTCCCACAATGTCAAATCAATAGATATCGAATTGATCAAGTAACAAAAAAGGTGCCTCACAAGGTTCTTTGTCATATTTCGATAATTCGACATTTGCAACGACTGTTCAAGTGTGAAAGCATAACATAATTTGTGGATTACCATGCATGAAACAAAGGCATAGATGGTGTTGTTCGAATGTCTACAATGCTTCTGCATTTAGGTACATTGAAGAAATATGGCCTATTTTTAAATAAGAACCTTGTAATTTTAGGCTTTCATTGACAACTGATGGTGTTAATCCATTTGGTGAGCTCAGGTCTATTTAATCAGTGTGGCCTATTTTTTTATTATAAACAATAACTTTCTTTCTTGGATGCCAATAAAGAGGGAGCACACGATTTTGGCAATGATTGTTCCAAGTATTTGTTTACAATATCTGTTTGAAGGTAGCACCATTTCATTTGTACTCTTATTTATTATTAATGCATTATTTCTTATACATAAACAAGGTATTAATTACATGTACTTTCAACCAATTAGGTAAGTACAAAGTGAAATATATGAATGCATATATTGAGCCTATGGTTGATGAGCTACTAAATTTATGGGCTAGAATCAATATGTATGACATCTCTAGACCAATAGGGAAAAACAATTTCAATTCCATGGAATACTTACATGGACACTTCATGATGCCCTAGGGATAACACATTTTTGTGGTATGTAATGTCACACAACTGCACTTTAATAGTATATAATTTTATGAAAATATTATGCTTGTTTCTAATATTAAGTCCTTGTTATATAATTGATATTACCTCTCACACTACTAATCCATATCTTGTAGGTCTTCAAATGAAGGGTAAATTTGCATGTCTAGTTTGTGGTCCTAGGATGAAATATTATCATTTAGTAAGTTTAGGAAATGAGGTGTTTGATGAGTATATGCACTTCCTCCCTAATAACCATAGGTATCAAATTACCGAAAACATCTTTTCAATGGGAAAGAATAGACCGCAATAAAACCACGAAGAATGACACCTCACCTATGTAAGTTGGCATATAATAGAAATCACTAAGGTAAACAATACGACTATGTATCACACAAAATGTTTTACAATTTTTATTTGTATTGAATTATGTTCATTGTATCTAACAATTATTGTTGTATAATTAATTCATTTATGTTTTATAAAGGTTGCAGGCATTGATGGGCAACTTCCATGAGGAATGAAAAATTACCCCATACAATTCAGTAGGTTTCCTTACTATGAGCACCTACAAATAACTCATTTGTTTGATATAATGCATATTGGGAAGAATGTAACCAAAATGTTTTGGAGAATCTTAGATGGAAGGAATGAAAAAGAAAAAATTGTCAAAATTTGCAGTGACATTCAGGAAGCCAATTATATAATGCATGATTTGATTGATTCAAATAGAAATGTCGGAGACCAAAATTGTCTTCCATGGTTATTTACAGAGCATGAAATCAATATTGTAAAAGAGGCAAATTGGAAAATCAAATTTCCCATGGGATTCTCTTCAAACATAAAGAATATGTAAGGTAGCTAGAGAGGTAGTGGGGGGGCCCAGAGGGCCCATAGTGATAATAGTGGAGGTCATTCAATGTAAGGTGGACTAGGTCCACTATATTATTAAATAATCCCCACTATGGTAGTTAGATATAATAAATGTAAGAGGACTTCTTATAAGGTTCTACTTCTAGAAGATTCCTCCTCTAGAATGTTCTTAGGTGATGGTAGCACTATATAAAGGGGTTCAAGCAATGTAATGAGACATGAAGAGAATTATTGTATTTGGAGCTGAAACTCATTAGGAGTTTTCCCCCTCGAAGAGGCAAGTGAACATGAGAGGATCCCTTCCATAATAGGATCCATTGTATGGTGTTTCCCTACCTCAAGGGTTTCTATAATAAAGTTGTGGTTTTTTATATGGTTTCATATATCTTGTGTGGTGATTGTATTCAGATATTTTTGGGTCTATTGTGATATTTTGTATTCAGGTATTTGGTTCTTAACAAGTGGTATTAGAGCACTTTCCTTGGTCGGAGTTGTGGGCAACTATTTTTATTTTTGCAGATTTTTTTTTTCGGAGAAGAAAAAAGAGGGAAGCGACATTCCAGACATTTTCAGTACATTTTTGTGAAAAATTTGCAGAAAAGGGTTGTATATATGAGTTCCTCTCAGAAAAACACCCAAGTTAAAAAAACAAATCGTCCGAAACGGAGTCCGGAAGGTCAAGATATTGAGGTTTTAAAATCTACAATTTTTCAGGGTTTTTTCTGCGGACGGCGACGCGATTTGTTTTTATTTCCATAGAATTTGGAGGCCGAATTTGTCCAAATAAATTACAGATCCGAGTTCTTCTCACAATTTCACCCAATTTAAAAAAAAAAATCAGCCGAAACGGAGTCTGGAAAGTGAAGTTATGAGCATTTTAAGTTCAACAGTTTTTTAGGGTTTTTCCAGAAAAAACCGCGATTTTCTGCCGAAACTTATTGGGTCTATTTTTTGAGTTTTTTCGTGATGGATGCAGGTGATCCAGGTGGATATCGGGGGCCACCAACCTTTTCCAAATGGCTCAAAATAGTTTTCTGGCCATTTTGGCAATTGACTATTTTTAGCAGGTTTTCACTTCCGGGGCCATTTTGAGGGCCTAAATGAAGTTTTTTCGAGATCGAGGTTCTCAATGATAGCCAAAGGCACGATTGAGCCCCAAAAGTGAATCTCCTCGACGATACCTTTCCAACGAGCTATCACACGCCTAAAACGGAGATCGTATGCAAAAGTTAAGACCCCGGGAAGTTGATGCACCAACTTACCCAAACGGGGCCCACATGACTTTTGGCGCTTCATTACTCCAAACGGGGCCCACATGACTTTTGGCGCTTCATCTCCTAGGGTTAGTTTTGATGTCTAGGACTTTTGACATCTCATTATGGTAAAAAGGCCTGTGAGCCTCATTGTAACCATCTTCATGTAATGCAGTAGTCACTACATCTCTTCTCCTAGATAAGCCGCCACCATTCTAGCGAAGTCTTTCACTCCATTTTTTTACAGTCTTTGTGCATTTATTTCATTAATAGAAATCGGTGGCCATCAGATCTATGTGCTTCTATGGTTGCATCTCTGATATATTTCTGTTATATTACCGATACATATTCTGCATTTCTTTATTATATCTCCGGGCCTTTACCGTCAAAATAATCCTCGACTGCTGACCTAAGAGTTCATAGGGTGCTCGGGATGGCTATTTCACTAAACCTTGAAAGAAATTCTTTAATCATTCAAAGCCCAATTGGATGACAGTTTGGATGCATTTTCACATGGCCTCACAAACAACCTCACATGGTCTCCTACTGTGACAGCCTCACACATGGCCTCAATGATAGTGTTCATAGTATCTTCAAGATTCATTAAATAACATGTGAGATATTTTTATGGAGGGCCTCAAGGATGAATATAATAAAGAAATATATGCTTGGTACGATTTTGAGGCCGACAGATGATTGGTATATGGATAGTTGTCATTGGTGAAAACCACTTCCCATATTTTATTTGATGACTCTACCCACCTTCAGATGAGAACATCAAGGTCCCACATCAAGAGATAGTTATCAACGTTTAGTCTGCATATTCTACAAAGGTATTGTTCCCTTCCGTGATTCTCACACGACTCTTTTCCACTATGTAGATGGATCTTCTTTTTTGGATCCACGTGATAGGTGTTAGTATTTGGAGCATCATTTGAGTTGGTTATTGGGTTCCAAAATCTTCTACTCTGGCATCATATCTACATGAGCACTGGGACATGGGACCCATGCTTACAATGGTGGTTGGACTACTTCAAAGATGGTGGATTTCCTTTCTACATGGACTTTGGTTCTTCTCAAATTTCTTCAAATAAGCATTTATCCACAATGATCCATGGGACTGTATATGGGAGTTGTACATCAAGCATTGAGGACAACGCTTACATAAGAGGGATGGAATGTAAGGCAGCTAGAGAGGTAGTATTGGGGGCCTAGAGGGTCTATAGTGATAATAGTGGAGGTCATTCAATGCGGACTAGGTCCACCATATTATTAAATAAGGTCCACTATGGTAGTTAGGAATAATAAATGTACAGGACTCTTATGAAGGTTCTACTTCTAGAAGATTCCCTCCCTCTAGAATGTTCTTAGTGATGGTAGCACTATAAAGGAGTTCAAGCAATGTAATGAGACATGAAGAGAATTATTGTATTTGGAGATAAATCTCATTAGGAGGTTGCCCCCTCGAAGAGGCAAGTGAACATGAGAGGATCCCTTCCATAATAGGATCCATTGTATGGTGTTTCCCTACCTCAAGGGTTTCTATAATAAAGTTGTGGTTTTCTATATGGTTTCATATATCTTGTGTGATGATTGTATTCAGATATTTTTGGGTCTATTGTGATATTTTGTATTTAGGTATTTGGTTCTTAACATAATATCTTAACGAAGAAAGGTTACTTTGGTGGGGTAAAAACTCATGACTGACATACCTTCATTACAATAATTATTTTGGTAGATTTATATTTTGGTAATACTTATTTTTAGTATTTTAATTTTGTTTTATTTTCAAAAAAATAATGATTCCTTTTTTGTAATTACAATATGTTCTACCTATATCTCTCTCTAATAACTTTGACAACAACGTAAAACACGTTATATATGATCTTGGCAAATACACGAGGTAAGCAACATGTTTGTTGCATAACTTGTCATCACGTATTGTTTTACTTGAATTAATGTATATACTTTGTTGTTGAAACATACGATTTTATTGTATAATCATGTGCAGGTGGTTGTCGTCTAAAGAAATTCATAAAGAAGATATAAAATATTGGAGGAGAGAAACTCCTCGCCTAATGTGTGAAATGGAAAAGTATCTACCTCCAACATTTTTCAATGCTCAAGAACAATACCTCATACACCAAGTTGAGGAGATCAAAATGTGTGGACCTATACATACAAGGTCAATGTGGGTGGTGGAGAGCCACTTGAAGTCATTAAAGGCTTTCATTATACAAAGAGAACGTCCTGAGGGTTCTATGGTGGAGGCATATATGGTATATCAATCCTTGGTGTATATTAGTCAATATCTTGCTAAATTAGTAGCAGGAATGAAGTTGCCTTGCATTTTGGATGTGAACACCATCAAAAAATTTGAAGGGGAGGTCTTAGTCGGGAAAGGTAGAATGGGGAAAGTGAAAGGTAATTATTAGATGGTATATGAGATCTATAATACTTTGCATTATTAATTTTTATCTATATTGCACTTATTAATTAAACTTTATTATTCCATCAATTATTAACCATTATTATTGTTAGTAATTTTTATTCATTTTTCATACAATTGGTCGAGAGTGGGATGCAATACATTTATTCATCACAAATGATCTTTATTATATGAATTTATGAACATATCGATGTAATATACAATGTAATGGTAGGTTATTATTGGAAGAGGTGGCTACATTGCTTAAAGAATCTCATCATAATCAAGATACCAATCTTACTCAGAGGGAAATCAATTTAGCATAATGTTTAAAAGATAAACATGAAAGCATATATATAATTCACCCAAAACATGTTTAAGTTATTTTCCATTATATTAATCTAGGTCATGGTGTGTTTTTTTTATAATTTTTTACTAAGTCTAAATATGTTTATTCATTGACAATGCATTTTTTATGTGTTGGGCATATTGTAGTTGAAACACTACAAGGATATGTGGTGCAATGACCATAAATTTTGCATAAAAAAGTTGGATGACAAGAAGAAAACCTCTAATAGTGGGATACCCAAAATCTTTCAAGTCACTAATGTTTCCTCTAGAAGTGACAGACATCCAACAATATCTGAAAATAGATACTATGGGTATTTGAATGATATAATTGAGTGTGACTTTAATTCTTTCAAGTTAGTTATGTTCAATTTCAAATGGTACAGGTTACAAATGAATGAACGGGATCCCGAAAGAACTATTATTGAGCATGCCAATGATTTACCATGGCTAATACAAGGACATTTGAGCTTGATACTTATGTTATTCCAAGCAAATGTGAGTAGGTCTTTTATTTAGAGGTTCCAGGTAAAGCAAGTTGGTTGTACATTGTTAGATATGATCCAAGGGGAAGTCCTGTAAAGTATAATGTACAAGAAGAAGATGATATTAAAGAAGAATAAGTTATAGAGGAGCATGAGGTAGATGTAATGTCAGATGAAGAATTCTAAGAAGTTCAGCCAGAGGTAGATGACAATTATGTTCTCGATGATGATATTGACGATGATATTATGATCGAAAATTACATTGATGACGATGTTGATCTGGCCAATCCTTTCAACATCGATTTTGAACTTGATGATACATATGTAGAGTTGGATGGAGAATAATATCAATGATATCATTGTCATCGTTGTCACCATAATCATTTTTTTTGTTGTCATTGTCATCTCCATAATCAACATTTCTCGTCGTTGTCATCATCATTGTCTTCCATTGTCATAATATTTTCCATCCTTATTGTTAAGATCATCATATAATTGCCATTTCCATCATCATCGCCATTTCCATAATCATTATCTTCCATTGTCATAATCATCTTCATCGTCATCATGGTCATCATCATTGTCATCTTCATGATCATTATCATCATTGACATTAACTGTTAATTTTTCAAAATCCCAACCCAGTTTCAGTCTCACTGGTTTTTCAGCCAAATTTGAATGCCAAACTCAGTTTCATCACTGTTTCAACATATGTTACAGCCTGGTGTTTCAGCGTATGACTCAACACTGTGTTTCAGCATATACTACAGCCTGGTGTTTCATCATATGCTACAACCTGGTGTTTCAGCATATGACTCAGCACTGTGTTTCAGCATATACTACAGCCTGGTGTTTCAGCATATACTACAGCCTGGTGTTTCATCATATACTACAGTCTGGTGTTTCAGCATATACTACAACCTGGTGTTTCAGCATATAAAAACTTATCAGAAAATAAATTTCAGAACTGAAACATGAGGATTCTGAACATCGTTTTCAACGCAGAAATAAAATATCAGCAATATGCAAAACTCAGAAAATATAGACACAAAGATATTCGGTCTAACTTCGACCCAAGAAAAAACCACAAG
>SNQJ01S0001151.1:197558-211332 GCA_010110895.2 Picea sitchensis | reverse complement strand
CTAACAACTGGGAATAGATTAGATGGGTGGCTAAGATTTGGTGTCTCTTAACTCACCCTCACTTTAATCATAAAGTTATCTTTTAATTTGCATCTCACAAATTAATTTGACTACGACCCATATTCGGCAATTTCTCCCCCTTAGGCGCCTAGGGAAGAGAAACACTTGCCTTGGTACATTATTTTAATTAAAAATTTAACATTAACCCTGTAACATTGATAGACAACAATGGTCATGTCAACTACTCCTCTAGGTAAAAAACATAGTCATGATATTTGTATTAATGAAATACTATGTATATGAATAATAATAAATTATAACCATGTCCTTCTAACGCTTTCTGTTTTTGTAGTGGATGGCCCTATAGTGCAACAACGTCCACTGGTACGTCGTACTACTAGAAGTAGTACAATGGTGGAGATGACGCATAGTCATGGAGCACGTACATAAGAGGGTCCAACAACTAAAGGGGATGAAGACTAATGTACGTCTGATGATTTACTAAAGAAGTTTATGAAAACTAAGAAACATAAATTAAAGAAGTGCTTGTAAATATTTTTAGGACAAAATTTATTTATATTATAAATGATTAGTTGTGCAATTTTTGTTTAAATTAATATGCATTATTGGGTATGGGGAATTGAGAGTGATGTAGGGAGGAGGGGTCAAATGAGCTTCCACCTTCATGTGGTTGGCCCCGTTTAGTAGAGAATAAATTATTCTCGAAACCAAGAGGATCTCATTAAGGTATTCATATTATTCACTTAATGATATTGTTTTTAGAGATTATTGAAAGTAAATATTTGACGTGGCATTGTTAGTGTTATCATGACCACTATTGTCATCACCATTTTCATAATTTTCATTGTCATTGTCATCATCAAGATCGTCAATGCCATCATCATTTTCTTCAATTGTCATTATCATCATGATCATCATTGTCATTTTCATTATGATCATCATCATTGCCATTGTCATCATCATCATCATTGTCATCATCATCATGATTGTCAACATTGCCATATTCATCATCATCTTCCATTGTCATCATCACCATCGCCATCACCATCGTAATCAATATTGTCATCGTCATCGTCATTGTCATCATCATCATTAATGTCATCGTCATCGTCATTGTCATTGTCACTGTCATAATCATTGTCATCATCAATATTATTAATGCCATCATCATTTTCTTCCTGCATTGTCACTATCATCATCATGATCATTGCCATTTTTCTCATCATCAAGATGATCATTGTCATTGTCAGTTTCATCATCATCATTAATGTCATTGTCATCATCATTTTCATTGTCATCGTCATTATCATTATTTTCATCATCATCGTTGTAGTCATCATTGTCATCATCATCGTAGATGATGACATCCCTAATCCTCGTAACCACTTTACATCATATTACTATGACTGTTTATATCATGCCCAACTCACTAACCTACAAAACCATATTATCCTAACAAATTATATCTATAACAACTAATCCCTAACGTTGGTAACTCCTAATTCCATCAACCCCTTACACCTAATTAACCCCCAAAATTATTAACACCTAACCCTTTACCCATAAACCCTATAACCCCAACAACCTTAATATAAATTGTCTTATATATAAAACTTTAATATAAATTGTATTATATATAAAAAAATATTATAAACTGTATTATATATTTTTTATATAGTACAATTTATATTATATAAGATAAATTGTATAATATATTTGCTGTATTATATGGCATTTTAATAATACATATTTTATAAAACCCACCAAAATTGAAAACCTGCATCAAATTGAAAAACCAAAGGAAATGACAAACACAACCCTCCTGATAGAAGCAAGACCTTGACATCAAATCATTTTCATCGGCCCGTCCCGACCTCGACTGCAAGAGCCAAAATTGAGACACGGTGAGACAGAGAGTGACAAAGAACGAACAATGAGACATAGGAGGGAGAGAGAAGGCCCTAGCTCGAGCAACAAAGGAGACCTCAAACCAACAATGTCACCCAAATCTGTAATTTTTTTCTAACCCTTTACAAGGGCATCATAGAAAATCAATATGGATTGTACTAGAGGAGTTTTGAAGATCAAGGAAAAGCCAAAATCCGTCTCATTTGAAACCTCCCCTAATTTCTAGCTTACAATATTGTAGGGGGCATTGATGGAAGCAACATATAATTATGTTGGGATTCTATTCCACATTAATACTCGCGCTTATCCTTTTTTTTCTAAAATAGAATTTTTTTGAAAAATGAAGACTTCAAAATTTATGTTTTCCAATTTTGGCCTCTGGTAGAAATCCCAAATATTTATGTACATAATCTGCAATCAGTCTGCAAATTTTTCAAGGATCAACATATCTTCATTATAAAATTATAAAGTATGATTTTTTTTTTTAAATTAGAAAAATATTTTTATATCTTTTGTACTGGCCATTTTTCTACTGTATTCAGATCCTGAATTTTCAAAAATATGGTGTTTTTGTAGCCATGTCCTAGTAACTTAGGATTTTTCCATTTTTTTTCATTTTGCATCTTGCTATTCAATTCCTGTGGCTTTTGTAACTTGTTTTTATAAGAAACAATGGATTGAGGATACTGCCACTATAAGAGGTGTGCTATATTATACAAAGTGTTTCCAATCCATTCTAACCTAGGGGTCACATGTCTTCCCTAATTTATGTAGAGTTGGAGAAGTTAGAACACTATATTTTCAAGGTGTAACAACCTGTTCTTCCACATGAATTCCCATTTATTCATGAGATCTGTGAGTGGTGCACCCAACCGTGAGAACCCCTTTACAAAGAACCGATAATAGATGCATATCCCCCCAAATCCACACAACTGTGTAAGGTTCTTGGCAGTGGCCAATCCAATATGGTATGAATATTCTCCCTATGTACCTATACTACTTGGGAACTGACCACATGACCCAAGTATAGGGTATATGTCACACCAAACTCACACTTTCACTCTTTGGCATACAATGGTTGATCCTCCATGATGCTAAGAATCTCATCTAGATGTTCCAAGTGCTCCTCCTATGCTCTATTGTATACAAGAATATCATAAAATAACTTCCTCAACTACTTGTTGAAGATGTGGTTCATGTAGGACTTAAGTGTGGCTGGTGCGTTGGTCAACCCAAACAACATGACCAAAGACTCATAATTCCCATAATGGCACCTGGAAGTATTTTTTGGGATATCCTGCTCTCTGACTCTAATATGATGATACCCCAATCGAAGATCAATATTCAAAAAATAAACGACCCCATGAATCTCATCTAATAACTCATCGATCCTGAGAATGGGGTACCTATTTTTTATGGACTTCTTATTCAAGGCTCTATAGTCAATGCACATCATTATGGTTCCATCCTTCTTCTTCACCAACACTATGGAAGAAGCGAATGGAATATATATAGGTCTGATGTGTCCCATATCCAACAATTCCTTAGTAGACTCCTTAATTTCATTCTTGAATTTCTTTGGATTCTTGTAGGGAGTAGTGACCACAGGTTTTTCTCCCTCCTCCAACCCAATGGTGTGCTCAAATCCTCTATCAGGCCGTCTCCCTAGAGGTATCTATCCAAACACCTTGTCATGCTTACTCAATAACGCCTGAATATCTACATGATGATGTTGTCAGCCCTCTTCCTATTCCTGAGCTGTAATCAAGCACTCGACTTCACACACTACATCTCCAGGTATGAAAATAGTCTCCATCCTTATGGTTGACACAATATTAGGGCCACTATTCGATATTATCCTTAGAACAACCTTCTTGTCATTTGTTGTCTGCTAAATCAACCACATAAAAATTTCCAGTCAAGGTATAGTTTCCCAATGTCACATCCAACCTTAGAATATTTCGTGCACATGTCATATTAAATCCATCGACCACTACCACATTGAACCCCTCAAAGTCCTCTGTAGAAATGCATCTCCTGGCCACCAATGTTGCATAATTGAAGTTGTGGGTCACCCCACCATGAATAAAACTTGTGACATGATGTCCCTGTAGTACTCCTTTGAATCTGAAAGTGTAGTATATAGGGGTTCTTGATAGAGTGGTGATAGTCCCACCCTTGGCTTCCACATCAGGCTTCTCATCACTCGAGTCTCCCTTCTTGTTTCCATGTCCCTATGTATCTTCCTACTCTTCTTAATCACCATTTGAGTGCACCTCTATATGGTTTAAATTTCCCTTCCCGATGTACCTGTGTCCCAAATCTCAAGGCTCTTTGCAATTGAAGAAAATATTCTTTCTTCTCAACTCATTACGAGTTGCCTCATCCAACTTCTCCTTTCCAGTCTACTCGTTCTGGAGAGGTTTCTTATCCTTGTTTTTATGGGGAATAAAATGTTTGGAGAAAGGATTATTTTTCTGGGGAATAAAATGTTTCTTATCCATGTCTTATGTCCTGAAGCTGGAATCCTGTAGAGACTCTAGTTTGAAAGATTTAACCCAACCACGCAGTGGCTCGGATAATCCTTCCATGAATAACATAACTAACCTCTGATTGGATATATCTTTCATCGTGATTGAAAGCCTATGAAACTCTGTAATGTAGGTGTCCGATGTTCCAACATGTTTGAGTTGTACCAACTCTATGAAATGAATTTCCATATCTTTTTTTTCAAATTTCTCCATCAACGTTTGTGTGAAGTCTAGATATGAAGTAATGCTAGCATGTCCCATAGTGACCAATCCATGGTACCACTACTCGTGGGCCTCTCCATAAAAATGCAAGGTAGTGAATTTAATCTCTTATGCCTCCATCATATGGTTGAGTTGGAAGTATGTGTCCAAATTCTGAACCCATGCTCTAACTATGCACTTGTTCAAACCATCAAAGGAAGGAATGGTTAGATTCCCAACCTTTCGCATGAGATCCAAGTTATTTTGATCCCTGTTGAAATCTCTGGGTATATTCCTATATTTGATAGTACAATAGTCCTTCAATGACATATCTACCTGGAACTCATCACCAAGATCCTGATACTCCCTCAAGTAATCACTAAAAATTTCACCTTGTCCTGGCTACTCTTGATTTCTTGTTTGTTGCTCCCCCAAGAATCGAGGAAAAAGAGGTATAGGAATCACTCTACTACTTGTCCTAGTGTGGTTTTGTGTGGGGATATTTTTGTTGCTACCTTCTGCATGATTCCCATTGTTCCCATTGGAACCCCATGCACCAGTGTTACCCACATGGTTTTGATTTGCTTGAGTGTTGGTAATTAATTGTTTCATGAGTTGTACTAGCTATTGTTGCCCCTTGGATAAATCATTTAGGATATGCATGGAACTTTACTTAACTATATTATTGTTATCCCCCATGTATCCCTCTTTCTTTGTTTTTGATTGGTCCTCTTCTTCTGAACCCGATTGAAATATGTTTTCTGAACCTTTCCGCCTTCTACTTCTGCAAGTAAAATATTCCCTGTCTTCACGCCTCATGAAACAACAAACCTACTTATGATGGAAGGATTGAGGCTCTGATACCATTGTAATGACCCTACCTATTGCTGTCACAAATTTTCCATCATAGTTGTAGAAATTTATGAGTATTTATGAGTGGTGAATTTCGTCAAACACTTAGGTTGCAGGTTCTACTCCACTATAATGAGTTTAATATTTGATGTTTGGTTTTTCCACATGTAGTTTTGATGGTTGGGAAAAGTTTCAATTCCATTTAAGTGTTCATCGTGAATACAAAACGTCACAGCCAAATACCCAAGGAATATCTTAAACAAAAATGATATAACAACAAAGGAATGTCACACACAAAATATTATTTTATTTAATTAAATTATGACCTATTACAACTGGTAAGAATGAGGGTAAGAACAACTCCCCACCAAGAAAATATACTCGACATAGTCAAAAAATAAAATTCATCAAATGGTATAGCTCTGCTGCAAAGAAATCATCCTCAATAATGGAGAAATCGACCCCTCTAACAAAATAAAGTCTTCCCACAAAAGAAATTGGCCCAACTCCAAAAATGCACCCTCCACAACTAGAATTTACCCCCTTGCTCAAATAAATAAAAAGACCACAGCTGGAACTCGGCTCACAAGAGTAACTCGACCCCAAGCTAAGAGAACATAACCCACAACACACAAAAACACAACCACAACTTAGCTCGACCTTTCTCAACAAGAACTCAACCTTCTCAAGAGCATTCAAACCACATACAAGAAACAAATCAACCACAAACAAGAAAACTCAGCTTCCAAATGATAAACTCTGTCACAATGAAACACAATGAAAATACTTGAGTGATCTTCTCTCCATGAACAACTAGGGTGGATGGTCTCACCACCAAAACCAATCTTCTTCTTTAGGATTTTTCATCCCAAGATCCAAAAGCCACGAGAGCTCCTCAAATTCGTTTTTAGAAAACAACAATGCATAATGAGAGAGGACACCCTGATTTCTCTTTTATTTCCTCATTCACTCTTTTGTTGATCCTTTTACATTTTTAATAAATTAAAGTGACTTTATAATCTCAAATTCACTTAAAACGTCTTTTCATTTAATTACTCAATGTCACTTTTTTAAAAAGATTGTTTTTTCTCCCCCGATGACATCAAATAATTAATTAATCCCATTTCTTTCCACCTACTATAGCCTACGAGAATCACTTAGGATATTACGTCAATCTCCTGGAGTGATCATTTGGAAAGGGACATTACACTCTCTTTCAATAAGAAAATATTCCATCTTCAACTTCCACAAATTGAAGTTGTGACCATTGGATTTCTCAATCTATGAATGTCTAGATGCCATTTCTCCTACATATCTTCCCAACCTCCCACCGATGATAGATACTTCAAAAACATCACTCCTATATAAAAACAACATTGTCTGATTTGAGCTCCTCTACCTAGATAATTAGATTTGTATAGCTCTCTGATCAAGACCTCAAAAACAATGCCTCAACAACCAAAGATTCCACGAATAAGGTTTCCTCGACGTGGTGACAAAGGTATCTCTTTGAAGCCAACAATTGCTCTGATACCAATTGTTAAACTTGAAGATCAACCCACAACAAATGTAGAAGAATATATAACACAAAGATGTTCAACATAAACAAGAAACCTAAAATATTAGAATGGCCATAACAAAGAAGCACACACAATAAGAAATAATTTTTTTCTCACTAGGGACAAATGATTGTTTTCCTTGTTGTTTTTTACTAAGGAATGTACAAACATAGAAACAATACCCCCAAAATCAAGAATACAATTGGGAAACAACTCTACTTCTAAAACATAAGAATGTAATCTAGAGATTTCTTTATACAGTCTATATCCAAATGAAAATTGCTAGTTACACATATGATGTAACTAGAAATATCCTATCATAATATTCCACATTATAATTGGTGACACAGATAATTGCTCCTCAATGCCAAAATTAATCCTTTTAAAACTCACAATACATTATCTAAGTGCATAGGTGGAAAAAATCCAAGCTCATAGAGAGGGGAACTCCACAATTGCAATTGCAAGCAAAGTAATAATCTAAGTATGTAATTTACTGTCAAGGATGCCCAAGTGTAATGCATAAGCACCAATGAACCATCTCAAAATATTTCTCTCTATTCCTTATATCGCACACCAAGCTAGAGTGCATCATGTTTACAATAAATATTTGTACAATTCACACAAATTCTCATCTCTCTAGCTAGTATCTCAGTGAAAGAAAGAGTGTGATTTGCATCACAACAAGTGAGTGTTTCTTTCTTGTAAAATTCTGACAATCAATTGATCTTGAGAATCAAGTAGCTTGGAAAATGAACCAAGTTTTCCCATCAATATTCGATTTGTAATAAATCATTTTTTCATTAGATATAGGACTCATCTCAAATGGACTCTAGGAGTTGTAAGGATTCCAATTTTTTTATTCAAATGCATTGTTGTCATTAAGTCCACTTCACTATTAGAAATTAAATTGAACATGTCAACTATTGTTTTCAAAAACATAAACATAAACCATCATCAAGAAGAATAAACACTCACAAAACTAAGTATGCGAATAAACACCCACAAAACTAAGTGTATTTAGATTTTTGTTAGTTTTTTGGAATGAAAGTGAATATTTTATTTAGGTTTGTGGGAAAATTTGTAAGTTTTTTTTTTTTAACTTTATGGACTCATGTGTATAGATATTGTAAAGTTGATACAATATGATTTATTGAAAAAAATGATCTGGCTATTATTACAAATATATAACTTTAAAAATAACTCAATCACTTGAACCTATATTTTGAATTTTTTATATTTTTTTGTTGTTAAATTCATTTAATTGTTTTTAATCCATTTTAACTTCAAATTAGATTGAGTATATCAAATGAGTCATTTTTTTTGCGGTCAATAGTTATCTCAAACTTGTGATTGTACATGTGAGATCATGACCTTTCTACATATATTGCTTTATCATGTCAATATGTTATCAATACATGATTTTAGTTTTTGTCCCTGGTTTATATTGCTTTATGATGTCAATATGTTATCAATACATGAATTTAGTTTTTGTCGTTGGTTCATGATTTAAGTTGGTAATGTAACATCCCTCTCTTGCGCACTGAGTGAACTTATTACTTGAGGACACTTGCTCGCAAGTGATCCAGATTGTTGTACTATTAAACATTTGATTTTGATTATGAGGCGTTATGGGCCGATGACATGTGGTTTTACTGCATTGACATAGACAGGTGCTATTGACTTGATTTTATTGAGTGTGCAGGATTTTGGACCTCGAAGATGCAGAGGCATCGATAGAACCCCTTGGACTCTGGATCGAGTCGGGGAGTGTACCATTGGGGTTTGATTGTTTTATATATGATATTAGTGCATCTGATTAGATGATATGATATGGATATATTCTGACATGATTCATTGATGATGTAGGTTGACGATAGCTTGCCAACCAAACTCACATGTGGAGTAAAGGGGTCACGCATTACTACTAGAGAGGTTGAGGGAGAGGTGTGGACAACAACCCTGCCACAACCTACTAGCACTCTCGTCGTGGATTGAACTATAGGTTAACATTTACCTAGTTCGAGAGGACCTACGATGCCGTGAGGGAAGACTGCTACAGTCACTCATGATGATTCTAAGGGGTGCACAATAAGGCGGGGGCCTTATTCCTTAGAGGCCCCTAGTCTCCCACAAGTTCACTTGGCGGAGTATTGACTCCAAGGGTTTTTGATGTCTACCAAGTCATTCAAGAGGTGAGTGACACCCTTGGAGCACGTGGTGCGTCCTGAAGGGCACGTCGCGCAAGAAAAATGGAAAGAGGCAAGTGACACCCTTGGAGCACGTAGTGCGTCCTGAAGGGCATGTCTTGCAAGGGAAACAGATTAAGGCGAGTGGCACCCTTGGAGCACCTAGTGCGTCCTGAAGGGAATGTCGCATTGTTGATGATAAATGAATGAACCTAGATGGCCTTAGGACGAATAACGTGTTAAGATTTTTTAAAAACAAATTTCCCTAATAAAATGTCGCCCAACACGAAAATTTAAGGTCTAGGTCTAAATTATGCTAGTGGTAAAGTTTTATCTATCTATGTATCTATGTATCTATGTATCTATATATATATATATTAATAATCTTACATAAATATTGTAACAATAAGGGGGTAAGCAATTTAATTGATTCATAAAAATCTGTTAGGATAAAATTTAAAAAGGGAATTAATTGTTTTATTTTTTTATGATAATTTAAAATTTATTAATTAAAAAGGGAAAAGGGTTAGTTTCTACACTTTCCAATTTGAGTTCTAAATGAAAAAGGGAAAAAGGGGAATTCTAAAACAATTAAGAATCTAGGAAAAGAGGGAAACATAAAAAGAAAAGGGAAACACACGGAAAAAAGAAGAAAGTCAAACTTAGTAAGGTATCTACCATTAAGAACTTTCTAATTTAAAACTGAACTAGCAAATTAATAATGGGGAAAGTCATTAAAACCTATAAGAGAATTTGGGGACACTTAGGAGAGATTCTAGGAGTGACTCTAGGTGGGTGAGGGAAATAAAGGAAATTAATTAATTAAAGAAATTAATTTGTGGAGGAATGAAGGGGATGGCTGACACTTGTACGAGGAGGAATTTTTAGGAATTAATTTTTAAAACTTTAATTAAATGATATTTTAGGAAAGTAAGGGACTTGGAAACTCTATATAATGAATGGAGGAGAAGGATGAAGGATCTCTTCTGTTTGTGTAACGTTACGCTGCAAAAATCTCTACTTGACTGACTTAACTTGTGGGAGTTGGGATACCCAGCTCGGTGAGGTGTGGTATCTCAGCCTTGTGAGGTGAGCTGGGAGCTAGCTGATTCTGTGGTTAGAGAGCATGGCCCCTTTGTGGCTCAGGGGTCTACGGGGGAAGAAGAGTACCCCTAGCATTGGCTGGGAGGTACCGGTGAAGTCTCGTTGGTTGGCAAGCAGGTGTTGCATGGAGCGAGCGTGACATCAATTCAGAGCGGGCGATCAGGAAACGATACGCTTTATTCATTTTGTATGGTAGATTGTAGTAGTAATATGCTTCGGATTTGCATGTTTAGTGAGTAAGTAAATTGATTGTCTAGCATTCTAGTTGTTGACTGAATTTTCCTTATCCTAGCTCGATGATTGATTGGCTCCCATGGCCTTCGATTCCCGACATATCTTGACCGCCTTGGGTGTATTGATTTGTGAAGTTTGTGGTTGTCTTTCCCTTCGTCCCTAGCTCATCAGTCCTCGCCTGAGCAGTTGGCTAGGAGCCTGATCTACGATCGTCGCTTTGGCATTAACAGACCTATGGATCTCAATGCCCTACTTTTCTGTGCGTGGATGATGAGCGAAGGATGTTCCTGTCAGCCGTCTACCTCCGTTCTTGTCCTTGGATTATTGTTGATTTCACCATCTGGAAAAGACCTCTACGTATGGATTATATTGCGTCCTGGTTGGTTTTTCTTTGTGCCTTGATTGATAGCATCCCTGGGATCATTTCCATGAATTTTCCCATTGGATCCTTGTGTTTCTCTTACTGTTGTCTGCGTTGTATTGGTATTCTGGAAATGGAAAAACAAATTGATTTCATGTCTGCATTTTTGTATTGGTAACCTAGAATGGAAAAACGTTTTTATTTGTTATTCATGTCTGCATTTTTATATTTGGTATTTTGGCAATGGAAAAATGAATTGATTTCATGTCATCATTTTTGTATTGGTATCCTGGAATGGAAAAACATTTTTATTTGTTATTCCTGTCTGCGTGGTACACTTGATTGACAACCTTTTTGACTGAGCCTTCCCTCGAATGACAACCAACGATTCTACATTCACTGGGTGTGTTCACAATTTATATTCAACAAATTTTTATTTATTTACAGTTAAAGATGGCTCAGCGAATTCTGGTGATAATTTCCCACGATTGTTTTACTTACCCAGAGATTTCCGTAATCCTTAGATTGTGTATTTTCTATGCGAAAGACGGTGTTCTATAGTGTAGTGGTGGTGGTTAATGGCGACAAGTCCCCTTTGATGTTCAACAACGTTTTTAGTTATCATGCCGAATTGACGGTGAAAGCGTGCCTTGGATGGCAACGATTTTCCTCACTGAATGCTGGTGATTTCATTGCCGGATTGACAGTGAAATCGTTCCTTGGATGGCAACGATTTTCGTCACTGAATGCAAGCGATTTCATTTCTGAATTGACAGTGAATTCGTGCCTTGGATGGCAACCAATTTTCCTCATTAAATGCTGGAGTTTATATACGTTTATTGACAACGAATCCGTTCCTTGAATGGCAATGGATTTCATTTTGTTGCCCGTGTTTTTATACCTTCTTTGAATGCATTTTTTTTGCTTACCGTAACTTTTGGAATTGGTTGCTGCGTTGACTGAGTGTTTCTCTTGTGAACGACTGCATTTTACCCCTGTGTCTGTGATTTTACTTTACCTATGGGTCGAAGTTAGACCTGTCGGCCTTGGGATTAAGTTTGTTTTTCCCTTATTGGTACACCAACTTTAATACTTATTGGATTATATTACCTCAGCGATTGAGAATTGGTATGGCTATATTTGTGCAATGCCATTGGATAGCTAATTTAATTCATGCGCAACTAAGTTGTTTGTATGCATTTGAACAGTCAGTGTTGCTATTTATATCTGAGACAACTTCAATTCATTATTGAGTAATAGACAACATAATTGTACCAATTGAGTAACATACATGCTTGACAGTTAATTTAATACACAACTTGAGTAATAGACGTGCTTGGCATTTGAATTAATACCAATTGCTTCAACATATTTGTTTCTGGACAACATCCCCCCCTTTTTCATATTTAGCAATGATAATTATTGTTGTAGGGTATCTTGTAACAATGGCATCAAGTGCATTGTGTGGCTCCAAATGACATTTAATCATGATCATGCATTTGGCATTTAAATCTCATTAAATGTATGCGACAATTAAACCTAGTTAGATGAATATGGCATTAATCTCATTAAATACTTATGGTAGTAAATCTCATTGATTGTGTATGGCTTTAATTTCTCATTGAATGTATAGCGACCTTTCGTGTAATGTGTAGCTTGATTTTTTGGGGCTTTAATAGCTTGTAATGAATAGCTTGGTTGTATGTAATGTTTAGCTTGTTTTAAGTAGCGCTTAAAAATAACATTAACTCTTGTCGAATAACATCGAGGTGACATTTATTCATAAATAACAAGATAACATAACAATTCCTCGAATTTCGTCATTTGGATTTTATTTGACCTTAGTAGCTTGGAATAACTCAACCTTCACACCTAGACTACTGGCTTACCAGTTATTGTACGGGTGGTTGACGAAGTCGTGTTTGCCTTGTGTCTTCCCTCGGTGTCTTCCTCCGACGTCTCGTCAACCTATTGTCGGGAAATGGGCATGGTTTCTTATCGGTATTCTACTCCTAGCGCGTCAGATTCTCTAGAGTCCTCGTTCCAGATAGGATGTGTGGTACCAAGGTTATTGATGTGCCTATCACTTAAGGATGGCATGATTCCTGATGTGGGGATCATGGCACGCGCTATTGGATAACGACGATCGAGAGCTTGGCTGGATTCGATGCGTTCTATGTGAGTGTTGTCGAGCATTGTAAGTTGCTTTAGGCACACAGGTGGAACGCCTTCATGCATTGGTTTGCACGCCTTGAGGTTCTAGTCTTGGTTTGTCAAGGCCGTGGTGTTGGGATGGGGATGTTGTCACTTAGCTTGTAGGTGAGGTCATGTTTGCGTCGGGCGGGTAGTACTTTTCTCCTTGTTGTTCTTTGCACGTTTCGCCCAGTTGCACTAGAGCCAATGCGTGGAGTCATCTTTTCCTATTGCCTGGACTGTGTGCTTGCATTCATTGTCAGTTGTGTGGTTAACTGTTGTTGTCATCTCCTCTTTCCTTCCACAAAAAAAAATCTTGCACGGTTGTTTCACTTGTAGACGTAACGATGGGTTCATCACATATGGTATCAGAGCGGGTTCAACCCTGCGAATGTGGATCACCATGCTTTCCACTGCAGTAAACTCATGACTATTAACCCTTGCGTTAATTAAAAACCTTAACGTGTCCTTGTGGTGATCTCATTTAGAGGATGCCTTAGAGGTTCGCAATGTGGTGCCGTGGAAGGAGGTGTGTTGCCTCTAGAAGTTCCCGCACCCTCGGAGTCGAACCCCCAAGGGGAGGAACAAGTCCTTGGACTGGATTCACTTGTTGTAAGGGAT
>SNQJ01S0001151.1:178110-189369 GCA_010110895.2 Picea sitchensis | reverse complement strand
GATGGCTGACTCTAGAGGCGGATACTTCCCTTGAACACTGAAGCACGAGAGCAGAAACATGACATGGAACAAAACTTGATGATTCAATGGATACTGTGAATTTTTTCGGTGACCCAAAGGAGTAATGAAAACTCAGAGGATTGGTTCAGTGCAGAGGTTCAGTGGATTAAGATGTGCGCAAAGACAAAGTGCCGTGTTCAAGGGAAACTATAAGAGTTACTTGGTAATGTTCTCAAAAACTGCTTGGTTTTCTTCTTTCAATTTCCCCCCCCATCTAGATAGACGGGTACCTCTTTTTAATTTAACGAGCTCGAGGAGGGTAACACATGCTAGTTATAACTCACCTTCGGTAAGTTCCTCTTCCTTTGTTTAATGAACTGGAAGAAGTAAGAGTTCGGTCCCATATGGGCCTGTCGATGTTTTGTTTAGCGAGTCCAAAGATAGAAAACTCGAAGGTTTTTCATGATTATAGAGTCTGGAAAAACACTTAAAAGAGAACTCTCTCAGTTCCTTTTTCGTAAAGTAGTCTGACGAGACCGAAAAAGAGATAAACTATCGCTCAACAGACGTTTTCTTCAAATACTTTAATGATCTTGAAGAGAACAAGGTCGCTCGGTAATCTTTTCATCTTTAGAGAGTCTGAAAAGAACTTAAAGGTGACTCCAGTGTTGTCCTTTTTCGTAATGTTAGTCTCACGAGGCCGAAAAAGAGATAAATTATCACTCGAAAGACGCCCTTTCAAACCGTTTAACGAGTGGGAAAGAAAGCAAGATCACTCGACAATCTTTTCATGTTTAGAGAGTCTGAAAATAGCTTAAAGGAGACTCCAGGGGGTTCCTTTTTCGTGTATCCATACAGGTCCGAAAAAGAGATAAAAGTCTACCCATATGCATTCTCATGTATTTACGAGCACGAGAAAGAACAAAGACTAAGCTCGGTATGCCCCCAGCTTGAAAGCTAGTTGCTTAACTCCAGAATGATCATCAAAGGCTGGAGACATGCCCTCCAAGCTTCGATTCATTCACCGATTTTGAGGTCATCACCAATTTCTCTCGTAAATGAGAAAAAGGAGAAGGGTGGATGGAAAGAAGGTTCAAGAGAGGTGACTCTTTCATTTTTTAACGAGCTTGACACAAGAAAAGAACTATGCTCAAGGCCTCTGTTTCATTTTTTAACGAGCTTTCCACAGAGAAGAAAAACTATGCTCGTGGTTTCGTCCGGATCATGGCTTCCAAGAGGATATTGCTCTGGAAGGGTACCATGTCAATGGATAAAACGTGGTCATGGCCTCCAGGAGATCTTTGCTGGATGGAAGATAATAACTCGAGAAGGAACACATATCAAAGGCCGCGATAGGAGTAAAGAGATCAGGTTCCAATAATCCTATCGAAGAAATCACCATGTCCACTACCGGATCCAAATCGTCGGAAATTGAAATCATGGGAGATGATGAAAAATCAACTCCAGGAGGGGAGATAGAGTGTATATCTTCCCAGATTTCTTCACGAGGAGGAAGAAAAGAGGATCGGTGATGGTTATTATCCCAAGGTAACTTGTCAATGCGAAGCATCCCCAGAATAAATTCATCCGAAGGAAAAGGTGGGGAAATGTAGTCGATCACAAACGACAAGGAACACAATCATGATTGCATCGAGGAACTGTCAAGTGCCAATAGATGTTGGGCATATGACGAGGGAGAAGCGGATTGGGTAGAAACGTATGACGTTTTGGATTGACTAAGTGGCACGGTGTCACTTAGTGCATCGAATTCCAAAGGACAATGTACAATCCAAGGGTCATATGATTCCAAAGATTGATAAGCCACGATCGAAATCATATCGACGCTGGCAATATGATGCGTAGTCGGTGGAAGTGGTGTAGGGAAGGTACCCATGAGGCTAGAATATTTCAGTAAGCCAACACCAACACTTTCATACGTGATCTTGTGGTCTCCCAAGAAAGGAATATTGTTGGTAGCAGGAGCGCGAGCATCGGTCGTACAGAAATCCAACTGATCAACAGTGACAATTTTTCCCTAGTGAGGAAATTGTACACATCGAAAGACCGATGAGGCAACGACAATCATAGCATAAAACCAACTTCTTCCAAGTAACAAATTGTAATCAAGGGGGGCATCGACCACCTCGACATCAACAATAACAGTTTTTCCACCCAATTGGATGGGCAGGGACTGTAAAAGCCCATGGGGATGAAAACCTCGCCCATTGAAGGCGGGTACCATCATTGGGGATTTGTTGAGTGTTGGTGATTGAAAACCTTTCCAACATGATAAAGACATGACACAAGTTGAGGCTCCCTCATCTAGAATAGTTCGATGGATTTGTTGATTGTGAACAACAACATCAACTTGGAAAGCAAGTTGGTGGGAGAGTCAAGATGCATAATTATCCAGGTTAAACATGATCTGATTGGACGACTCAGGATCAACAACACCAAGAGAGGTCAAGAGCGTTCTATTTTGACTGGGGCAGTGTTGTAGAACTTCTAACGTAGACATAGCACACGACGCTTGAGCCAAATCTTCAACAATGTTGTAGTTTTGGGCAGCACATGAACTAGGATTAAAGGTAGCTTTGCGGATAGTGCTCTTAGGAGGGTGCAAGATAGAGTCGAACGTGGGTTTCTCAATCTGAAGTGGTCCAGATGGAGGATTAACCGATGGAAGACTAACAGAGGATGATGATGGATCTGGTAAAGTGCCGACACGGTTAGTATCTTTTCCTTTGTCAGGGTTACCTGGTGTGTCGTAGGTCCTAAAGCGAGTGGTCAAATTAATCCCATTAAACATATAAATATGTGCACTTGACGAGGCCTCATCATTAGGATCGCTAGAACTGCCCCCAGGAGAGGGCGTTTGAGAAACCATGGATTGCTGCTGCGGAAAAGGTTGAGTAAGCACAACGGGTTGTGACTTCCCTTGGAAAATTTTGGCCACTTCAATGAGAAGTGGAAAATCTCCAGTGTAGTGATCGTCACCACAAATGATACATGGGAATTTCAATTTCCTTTGTGGTTTCTTTTCGATAGCAGGTGTTTGATTTTTTGGTTGTTCATTATTATTTTTTGATTTATTCTTTGTCTTCTTCTTACCTCCGGATTGTTGTGAAGGGGCAGATTGAACTGCATTCACCTCAGAGATCTGAGTTTGGGGGGAGGTAGAGGAGGGTGTAGTTGATTTGGATTTGACAGAACTGATAACACCATCTGCATGAGATGAGGATGATGGCTTAGAAGGATCGGTATTATCTTGAGCAACATTCAGAAGAAAATCATACAAAGTACCAGATTGGGAATAAACCAAGTCTAAGTACTAAGTCCGAGCAATGGCTTGTTCCTCTGTGACCGCACCACCCATAGCGACATCTCGAGCGATCAGGGGTAACAGTGATTTAGTAAACCATTCCGCCAAGAGCATGTCAGGAATGACTGCCTTGATCATCCTTCGTCGTCGCCTCCACTCATGAATATGGTCAGAGATATGCACGGAGTTAGTTTGACGAAGGGAGGTCAAGAGTTCAGTACCTGTCTCGTAACGAATAGGCAGTTGAAAGTGCATGAGGAAAGACATGGCAAGGGAATTGAAATCATGAAAATAAGCACTTGGTAGTTCAATATACCACTTTGCTGCTGAACCGGTAAGCGTTCGCTGGAAAATACGCAAACGTACAAAATCATCCATGAGGGAGTTTGATGATCACCACAAATGGAAAGTCATCACGTGGTTGTTCGGATCTTCACCAGGGTTTCCGTCAAACTTCGGAATATCAGAAGGAAGCTTAGCTGGAATGATTGGCCAAACCGGTGAATGAGAAATAGGATCATTAGTTAACCGAGACAAGTCTAGGAGATCTAGAGTTGCAAGGAAAGGTAGTTGTCGGTTAATGTGTGAATGATACTGGTGTGGCATAGGAACACTAGTAGGACCATAGACTGGGTTAGGTGGATAGTTGTAACCAGTATGTCCTCCTACATATGGTTGGTTTTGGCCAGGATAAGAAGGATTCGATGGCGCATGAGAAACATGGGCATAACCCGGTGGGTTTTGAACATTATAGGCCGGGTGATTTATTTTCCCGTGAGGAGGATAAACATTTTGGCCTTGAGAATGGTAAGGAGCAGATCCTGGAGGCGGATACACATGAGGCCCATGAGGAGGATAAGAATGTGGTCCCGGAGAACTCCAGGTGGTGTTTTGGATGCCACCCGGATAAGATTGTCCGTAAGATGTTCCGGGAGGGATAGGATTGGATACTCCTCCTAGTGGGTTATTATACAAGTGTCCCCCAACATGGGGTTGAGTAAAAGTGCCTCCTGAAGATACTCCCCAGGATTGTGAAGGGTTTCCAGCAGACGAGGGTTTCCCCCCTGCTAGTGGTGTATTTACGACCGTGGTGTGACTGGCAAATGGAGGTTGCCCTCCAGGAGGAGTATGAAAATGGGGTTGTCCCCCAGGAGGGGCATCTTCTGTATTAAGAGTTAAGAGTCTAGCTCTCAAGAGGAGATATACCTGTCCGCAGGGAGATTTTCCTTCAACAGAAACTGGCAACTCCACTGGGGACACTGTCTTCCTTTCAGATCTATACAAAGTAATGCAGGAGGAGGAAGGAGAAAAGAAGTACCTTTTACCGGCGTTTGTCCCTGCATGTTCCGAGTTGAGCTCCGATCTTTCTCTCCTCGATGAGCCCTGTAGACAAACAATGGTACAACCACTTCCTACTCTATTGATATTAGCTCGAAAATAGATCTATCTATCAGTGACAAGTTCATGTAAGATCAAACACAAACTAGAAAGAAACAGGCCAAGCGTGTCATATTGATGAGAACGATGACAAAAGTAACTTACAATCGTAGATGTGAATGCGACAGCTTCGTCAAGTTCCCTTTGTCTAACCCTTGCTCAAAATATCCACGACCCGGATGACAACAACTTCACTGATTACTCTCCTCTAGTCCACTGTGTGTTTCCTATGAGATCATAGGTTTCATGATTGCAATTCTTCCCCCTTTTCACCATGATAGAGCCTGCTTATATAGGTTTAGAGAGGCTTAACCTCTTGAGGTATCTTTAGGGTAATTTGAGGATTTTCCTCCTTGAACCAAGGATCTTCTCCTAAGATCATGACTGAACCAGGAATTCGAATGCAACTGCCTTCCAAGATTGAAAGATCCTCCCCTTAATCTCCTCAACAGATCAACTGCTGCCCAGATTAGACAACACTCCCTCAAAAGGGGCATTAGGGTTCTATAGCGCTCCCTAGTAGACTTTATGGGGGCGCCAACGCTCTGAAGACCTATAGCGCTCCTTCACAGGGGAAGTGGCCAACGCCTCAAGACCTATAGCCTTCACTGTGGGAAGTGTGGTGTTATAACCCTCCCTAGCACCTTATAGGGGAGCCCCAACGCTCCTAAGGGTGATATAGGGGAGCGCTCTCTCTTAAACCTTAGTTTGAAAGCTCCTTCCAGGTGGCAAGAGATAAATTGATTTTAGTTAACCATCCCTCTTCCTCCAAATCAAGTGTTTGAGGTATTCCAAGTGTCTCCTCCTTAGCATCATCATGGAAGCATGCTTTGTTTGACATTTTCGACACTTGTGAACAACATGAGACACTTACAATACTGAGCAACATGCTTACACTTGGCGACACTTCAAAGCGAAAGTAATGTTGATGTGTATTGTGCTTAGTGGCACCTTGATAACCTAGTCCCCGGCGGGCAATATTGTTTTGTTGATGATAAAATGAATGAAACTAGATGGTCTTAGGACAAATAACGTGTTAAGATTCTTAAAACAACTTCCCTAATAAAAATGTCACCCAACAAAAATTTAAGGTCTAGGTCTAAATTCATGCTAGTGGTAAAATTTTATCTATTCATTTAATATATATATTCATATTAATATATAATATCTATATCTATATCTATCTATATTAATATATAATATTAATATATATATTGTCATATTACATATTAATATTATATATATATATATATATATATATATATATATATATATATATAATATTAATATATATGCTTATTAATATATATACACATTATATATATTAATATTAATAATCTTCCTTAAATCTTGTAACAAGAAGGGGGTAAGCAATTTAATTGATTCATAAAAATCTGTTAGGATAAAATTTAAAAAGGGAATTAATTGTTTTATTTTTTTTATGATAATTTAAAATTTATTAATTAAAAAGGGAAAAGGGTTAGTTTCTACACTTGTCAATTTGAGTTCTAAATGAAAAAGGGAAAAAGGGGAATTCTAAAACAATTAGGAATCTAGGAAAAGAGGGAAACATAAAAAGAAAAGGGAAATACACGGAAAAAAGAAGAAAGTCAAACTTAGTAAGGTATCTACCATTAAGAACTTTCTAATTTAAAACTGAACTAGCAAATTAATAATGGGGAAAGTCATTAAAACCTGTAAGAGAATTTGGGGACAACTAGGAGGGATTCTAGGAGTGACTCTAGGTGGGTGAGGGAAACAAGGGAAATTAATTTGTGGAGGAATGAAGGGGATGGCTGACACTTGTACAGGGAGGAATTTTTAGGAATTAATTTTTAAAACTTTAATTAAATGAGATTTTAGGAAAGTAAAAGACTTGGAAACTTTATATAATGAAGGGAGGAGAAGGATGAATGATCTCTTCTATTTTTGTAATGTTACGCTAGAAATCTCTACTTGATTGACTTATCTTGTGGGAGTTGGGATACTTAGCTCGGTGAGGAGTGGTAGCTCGGCCTTGCGAGGTGAGCTAGATGATTCCGTGGTTAGCGTGCATGGCCCCTTTGCGGCTCAGGGGACTACGAGGGAAGAAGAGTACCCCTAACATTGGCTGGGAGGTACCGGTGAAGTCTCGTCGGTCGGTAAGCGGGTGTTGCACTGAGCGAGCGGGACATCAACTCAGAGCGGGCGATCAAGCAACGATACACTTTCTTCATTTTGTATGGTAGATTGTAGTAGTAATATGCTTCGGATATGCATGTTTAGTTGGTAAGTAAATTGATTGTCTAGCATTCTAGTTGTTGATTGAATTTTCCTTATCCTAGCTCGATGATTGATTGGCTCCCATGGCCTTCGATTCTCGGCATGTCTTGACTGCCTTGGGTGTATTGATTTGTGAAGTTTGTGGTTGTCTTTCCCTTCGTCCCTAGCTCATTAGTCCTCGCCTAAGCAGTCAGACAGGAGCCTGATCTACGATCATCGCTTCGGCATTAACATAGCTATGGATCTCAACGCCTTGCTTTTCTGTGCGTGGATGATGAGCGAAGGAAGTTCCTGTCAGCCATCTACCTCCATTCTTGTCCTTGGATGATTGTTGATTTCGCCATTTGGAAAAGATCTCTACGTATGGATTATATTGCGTCTTGGTTGGTTTTTCTTTGCACCTTGATTGATAGCATCCCTGCGATCATTTCCGTGAATTTTGCCATTGGATCCTTGCGTTTCTCTAACTGTTGTCTGCGTTTTATTGGTATTTTGGCAATGGAAAAATGAATTGATTTCATGTCTGCATTTTTGTATTGGTAACCTGGAATGGAAAAATATTTTTATTTGTTATTCCTGTCTACATTTTTATATTTGGTATTCTGGCAATGGAAAAACGAATTGATTTCATGTCTGCATTTTTGTATTAGTATCTTGGAATGGAAAAAACGTTTTTATTTGTTATTCCTGTCTGCGTGGTACACTTGATTGACAACCTTTTTGACTGAGCCTTCCCTCGAATGACAACCAACGATTCTACATTCACTGGGTGTATTCACAATTTATATTCAACATTTTTTTATTTATTTACAGTTAAAGATGGGTCAACGAATTCTAGTGATAATTGCCCATGATGGTTTTACTTACCTAGAGATTTCTGTAATCCTTAGACTGTGTATTTGTTGTGCGAAAGACGGTGTTCTATAGTGTAGTGGTGGTGGTTAATGGCGGCAAGTCCCCTTTGATGTTCAACAACGTTTTTAGTTATCATTCCGAATTGACAATGAAATCGTGCCTTGGATGGCAACGATTTTCCTCACTGAATGCTGGCGATTTCATTGCTGATTTGACAGTGAAATCGTTCCTTGGATGGCAACGATTTTCCTCATTGAATGCTGGCAATTTCATTGCCGAATTGACAGTGAATTCATGCCTTGGATGGCAACGAATTTTCCTCATTAAATGCTAGAGTTTATATACCTTTATTGACATCGAATCCGTGCCTTGAATGGCAACGGATTTCATCTTGTTGCCTGTGTTTTTATACCTTCTTTGAATGCATTTTTTTTTTCTTACTGTAACTGTCAGAATTGTTTGCTGCATTGACTGAGTGTTTACCTTGTGAATGACTGCATTTTACCCCTGTGTCTACGATTTTACTTTACCTATGGCTCGAAGTTAGACCTGGCGGCCTTGGGTTTAAGTTTGTTTTTCCCTTATTGGTACACCAACTTTAATACTTATTGGATTATATTACCTCAGCGATTGAGAATTCGTATGGCTGTATTTGTGCAATGCCATTTGATAGCTAATTTAATTCATGAGCAACTAAGTTTTTTGTATGCATTTGAATAGTCAACATTGCTATTTATATCTGAGACAACTTCAGTTCATTATTGAGTAATAGATAGCATAATTGTACCAATTGAGTAACAAACATGCTTGACAGTTAATTTAATACACAACTTGAGTAATAGACGTGATTCACATTTGAATTAATACCAATTGCTTCAGCGTATTTGTTTCTGGACAACATCCCCCCCCTTTTTCGTATTTAGCAATGATAATTATTGTTGTAGGGTGTCTTGTAACAATGGTACCAAGTGCATTGTGTGGCTCCGAATGACATCTAATCATGATCAAGCATTTGGCATTTAAATCTCATTAAATGTATGCGACAATTAAACCTAGTTAGATGAATATGGCATTAATCTCATTGATTGTGTATGGCTTTAATTTCTCATTGAATGTATAGCGACCTTTCGTGTAACGTGTAGCTTGATTTTGGGGGATTTTATAGCTTGTAATGAATAGCTTGGTTGTATGTAATGTTTAGCTTGTTTTAAGTAGCGCTTAAAAATAGCATTAACTCTCGTTGAATAACATCGAGGTGACATTTATTCATAAATAACAAGATAACATAACAATTCCTCGAATTTCGTCATTTGGATTTTATTTGACCTTAGTAGCTTGGAATAACTCAAGCTTCACATGTAGACTACTGGCTTACCAGTTATTGTACGGGTGGTTGACGAAGTCGTGTTTGCCTTATTTCTTCCCTCGGTGTCTTCCTCTGGTGTCTTGTCAACCTGTTGTCGGGGTATGGGCGTGGTTTCTTATTGGTATTTTACTCCTAGCGCGTCAGATTCTCTAGAGTCCTCGGTCTAGATAGGATGTGTGGTACCAAGGTTATTGATGCACCTATCACCTGGGGATGGCATGATTCCTAATGTGGGTGTGCCCTATTGGATAGCAGCGATCGAGAGCTTGGCCGGACTCGATGCGTTCTGTGTGAGTGTTGTCGAGCGTTGTAAGTTACTTTAGGTGCACGGGTGGAACGCCTTCATGCGTTGGTTCACGTGCCTTGAGGTTCTAGTCTTAGTTCGTCAAGGCCGTAGTGTCGGGATGGGGATGTTGTCACTTAGCTTGTAGGCGAGGTCGTGTTTGCGTCGGGTGGGTAGTCTTTTTCTCCTTGTTGTTCTTCGCATGTTTCACCCAGTTGCACTGGAGCCAGTGCGTGGAGTCATCTTTGCCTGTTGCCTAGACTGTGTGCTTGCGTTCGTCGTCAATCATGTGGTTAACTGTTGTTGTCGTCTCCTCTTGCCTTCCACAAAAAAAAAATCTTACATGGCTGTTTCACTTATAGACGTAATAATGAGGTCGTCACATATAAATGAAATTTATAACTTTATATACATTAGGTTTTATGTTAAAAAACTTATCATTTTAAAATAAAATATGTGAAATTAGAATATGATGGTATTCATTGTTTATCCAATTGATTTTATATATTCATGTTTACTTTTATGTTATGTTTTACATGGATGCAATTAATATGTTAAAAAACTTATATTTTAAAATAAAATATTTTATATATTCATGTTTACTTTTATGTTATGTTTTACATGGATGCAATTAATATGTTAAAAAACTTATCATTTTAAAATAAAATATGTGAAATTAGAATATGATGGTATTCATTGTTTATCCAATTGATTTTATATATTTATGTTTACTTTTATGTTATGTTTTATATGGATGCAATTATGTGGGGATGTTGTATTTATTGTGCATACATTTTCGATGGGTTCAATGTATATGATATTGTGTGTAATGATGTTAATTATATGTATATGTTTGATCTGTTAGATGTAGATGTTTTCACTTTAAAGTGTTATCAGAGTTTTTGTGATGATAGCTGAAAGATGTTTATTAGAGATGTAATCCTTTATATTTAATAATATCAAGAGTAATTTTCTTGTTTGGAAAAAAAAATGTTTTCTGTGGAGATAATAATAAAACAATATTCACATGTTATTATGGACTAACATGTCAATACTGGATCTCACAAGGTTCTCATGACAATATATTCACATGTTATTATGTACTAACATGTCAATAATGGATATCACAAGGTTTTCATGGCAATATTTATAGTAAGAAGGTTATAATGTGTTGGTTTTATTTTATACTTGGGATGTGATGCTTTAATATTTTGTTTGGTAAGTTGTGTCATGTAGGTTAATAAAGAATTTTCCTAAGTAGCAATATTTTTTAATGAAACTAGATATGTGAATCTAGGATGAAAGTGGTTAGAGTTTTTTAGAAAGGTGTTATAGTGTAAGTAGGAAAGGAATTATCAAGAAGAGTTGATGTAGTTCCCACTAGTTTGAAAAGTATTTGTATTTGTATCCTCCAACAAACTCGAGATCATGCGATTGTCCAAGTAAGTACATTTCCTTATATGAATATGGTAGATCCCTGAAATTCTTGTCACAAGTCATGATGACATAATGGCCTCCTCCCACCTTATATTCCACTTGATAAAGGAGTTGTGCATGGGTAAGAAAAATGTGTGGTTTAGAGAAGTCAGATATCATGTTTAGAGCATCGAGATGGAATAAACTAATAGATTGCATATGAAAATCTCATCTCCCTTTTGTAAACATGATTATTAATTTAACTACATTAAGATATATATATATATATATATATATATATATATATATATATATATA
>SNQJ01S0001151.1:160834-171220 GCA_010110895.2 Picea sitchensis | reverse complement strand
AGGGTGGGGTTCCCATCTCACTCGGATGGCCTGTTGCGGTCCATGGTTAATTGCTTGTGGGAGAAGAGGCTTCCCTTGGCCGAGGTTCCACATGACTAACAATGATATTTCACTTCCTATCGCTGTCAGGTCCTTTTCCTGCCATGGCACATGATAAATGGTTTCTCTTATGTTGTTCAAGACCCCTTTCCAAAGATGATCCATGGAGGGAGGCTGTTTTCAAAAGATCCTTTTGTTTTTGGTTTTCCTTAAATTCTAAAGAAGGAAACCTAGGAAGAGAGTCCAAGCTCGTTCAAAATTGGATTTTGGTAAGGATCAATTCTCCAATATTCAATTGTATTTATGATATCCTGTCAGTTTTGGTATGAGATTCTGAATATTGAGGCCCCTAGGTCCCATAATTATGAGGCTAATAAGCATGAATTAAGGAGATGGTTTAGGCTTTCTTTTGCTTGAGAGAATAATGGGAATATTAAAGGGCCCACAAACCCTCTCTTAATGTTTTAGTCCCATGTTAGATATTTATTATTCACCACCAACCATAGAAAGGTGGCAACTTTGGGCTAAGTTGTGAATTCCAAACTTTGGTCCAGACTAGCCTTTTGGGTTCATTCCCAAGTCCCAGATATTCTTGGTAAGCTTCCTTTATGTGGAAGTTCCCGTCACCCTTTCTCCCTCATCTAAGGATGTCATGATCCTGCTTGAGGGGAGGGGGGTTGTCCTTGAGAATATCCTCCATGACTTGGTGAGGTGGCTCATTCCATTCTATTTCCCAGTCGATTGACTGTATCCGATATCTTGTTCTACCTGTGATAGGATGCTGATTTTCCTCCTAGTATTGAGAAAAATTTGTTCGACCTATCTCGTTCATCTTGTATTTGAATGTGTGTAGCCATTTGTTTTAGATTAGTGTTGGTCACTTCTCCCATCCATCCTCCCAGAAAAGGGCTGACTGGTCATCATGTAGCTCCCAAAAGCTCTGATTTTGCAATAGTGCTTGATTTTTCCAAGCATAATTCTAGATTATTAAGCCTGATTTGTCTCCCTCCATTTTGATCTAGTCTCGAGGGGGGATGTCTCTGGAATATTTCCCCTACCAAATATTTTCCCATAGAACCTCTGGAATTTTGATCCATCGCCATAATATTTTTGCTGCCAGGGATTGGCCCAACCTCCAGGGGTGTTTTAGTCTTAAGCCTCCCCTGGATTTTGGCTCACACAATTTCTCCGAGGCTATCAAGGCCCATTTTGTTTCTCTTTTCTTTCCTCCCCATAGAATTTTTCTCTGTATGGATCGTATTTTATGAAAGATGTGCACGGGCGTTGCTATAACTGAGAATATATAAATCGATATAGCCATTGAAACTAATTTTACTAGCACAATTCTTCTCATCAAAGAGAGGAATTTATGGGTCCAACTATTGAGCTTGTTTTCCATTTTATATAGAAGCTCCTGCCAGCCCGTATTTCTTAGATCTCTATCTATAAGGGGGGCCTCGAGGTATCGCGAGGGAAGAGAAGATCGTTAAAAGCCGAAAATTCTGGTAATTCTCTATTGAGTGATGTTCATGGTGTTAAAGAAGAAAATGTTGGATTTGTCTAGGTCAAGCTGCATGCCCGAGGCTGTGAGGAAGACATCTAGAATTTTCTTGATGGCCCTGTATTCCTGCACTGTGGGCTTACCCAATAAAAGGGTGTCATTGAAAAACTAAAGATAAGACAAGGGATCAGTCTGAGGGGAAATAACAAGAACTTTCATCTGACCTTTCCTAAGTGTTTTCTTCAGGAATCTCCCTAGACCTTCAATGAGAATAATGAAGAGGTAGGGGGACAAAGGATCTCCTTGCGTTAACCCCACATAAGCTATGAAGGTGGGAGAGGAGGACCCGTTTACCAAAATAGAGAAGAAATTTGAGGAAGTTAGGTTCAGGATCCAATGAATCCAGGAAGGATCAGAGCCGAAATCCCCTAGAATGGCTCTTAAAAAGTCACAATTTATTTTGTCATAAGCTTTAGACAGATCAAACTTTAGGAGCAACCCAGTTTTTTTCCCAGTTTAAATAGAGTGTATGGTTTCGTGGGAAACTACAATACCATCCAAAATTTTCCTACCTTCTATGAAACCCCCTTGTTATGGAGATATAATTTCTTGTAACATAGGCTTCAGTCTATTAGCAATGCTTTTTGTAATAATTTTGTACACAAATTTACATAATGAAATAAGTCTATAATTATCTATCGAGTTAGCTTCCTTTTCCTTTGGGATCAAATCTAGGAAGGTTGCATTAAAGGATTTAAAGACTGTTTGAGAGGTCCTGGATTCTTCTACTGCTTCCCAAATATATTTTCCAATAATACTCCAAAAATCTTGGAAGAAATATGCTGTGAATCCATCTGGCTCAAGAGCCTTCTCTTGTTGCATTTCTTTCACATTCTCTTCCACCTTTGCCAAAGTCACCTCTCTCCAAAGGATTCTGTTTTGATCTTTAGAGACTAACTTTGGAATAGATTTTTTGATGAGGTCGGTGGCTTCCCTCCTATCTTGAGGGGGCTCAGATCACTGAATTAATTTATGAGACTTTGTTTATTGTCTTCATGCCTTTCAACCATCACCCCTTCTTCCATTTTCAAAGAGTGAATCCAATTCTGGTTCTTGCGTTGTAGGAGGGAATTATGGAAGAATTTGGTATTATTGTCTCCCTCTTTATGCTAGAGCATCCTAGATTTCTATCAGAACTTTATTTCCTCTTGTTCATCTCTTTCGTTCATCTCCCTTCTAAGGATCGATTCTAGATGTTGTAGTTATATTGGCTAAACTTCCTGGATGATTTGGCCTTGCACTCATTCCATCTCCACCTCCAAGTTTCTTTTTGCTTCCCGGATGTTCCCAAATACCTCTTTATTCCACTTCTTTAGGCTCGTTTTATATGTCTCAAATTCTATTGGAACTGATACATGTTTGTTCCCTACATATTTTGGTCCTCTCCCCACCACGCTTTTATTTTTTGCATGAATTCTGGGTGTCGGGTATAAAATTTCTCAAATATGAACGATTTGGGGTGGGGGCAGAGCCTGTCCAACCATTTCAAAGAAATTGGACAATGGTTAGATACGTAAATAGGCTGGATCTCTCCCCGTATTGATTTCTTATTTTGGTATAAGGTTTATGAGGCAAGTAATCTGTCGAGTCTTTATGCAATGTGATTCTTCCCTCCTCTTTTATTACTCCAGGTAAACCAACCTTCTAACTGGATGATGTCTGTCAGGCAAAATTGATCAATTAATTCTTTGAATGTTTTGTCTTTAGAGTTCATGCAACCAATACCCCCTTTCTTATATTGTAAGGAGGTTATCATATTGAAGTCCCCTCCAACTATCCATTTTTGATCCTTCATGCTTATTCCTAAAGTCGAGAGCTCTCTCAAGAATTCTCTCTTGTCAACCAGGGTTTGGGGTCTGTAGACCTGAGTAAATATCCCCTGTTCTGTCGATCCTAGGATATTGTATGATAGGGTTATTATCATTTTATATAGGGATATCAGCTCCACTTTGAGTCTTCTCAGGTTCCATAGGAAGGAAATCCTTCTAGAGGCCCCATCTGCTTCAGAGCATATGAAGTCACAAGGTTTCTAGATCTTCCTGGATATTAGCTCCATACTTTTCGAATCACACTTGGTTTCTTGCAACATTAATAGATCCATATTTTCTTGTTTTAGTTTAGTCCTAATGATTCTGTGTTTAGAAATGTCATTAAGACCCATAATATTCTATGATAAGATATTCATATTAAAATTTTTTAGTGGTGTAGGAAGTACTTATTTGGTAGTCCCACTACTTGTCATGAATCGATAAGAAGAGTGCCAGTTTATTCGAGAACTTTCTTATGGGGATTTGAACCTTTTCCCCTCTCATCCCCTCCTTGTTTCTTAGTGTTCTTCAATGAGTTTTATTTTATGCCCATATTCCACAAAGAGGAGGCTGGGTTGTCCTACATTTGTTCTTTTCTTTGTCTTTTGAGTAGTTCTATTTGGAGTCGACAAAGTTTTCCCACCTGCATGATATTAATATCTTTCTCCCCATGGACCAAAATTAGTGCTTGGATGTCCACTTCGATATCTTCCGATTCTGATGCTTGGTTTTGGTTCTCCTTCACTATTTCTTCTTGGGAGTCATTTGGAGCCTCCAAATCTTGCATTTGGATTTTTCCCATATCCTTTCCTGGGTTTTTCGTGCTGGACTATGTTCGTCCACATTTTTGTATGTCATCCTTCTTGGCCTCAATGTTTGACTAGTTGGGTTCTTTCTCTATCCCTTGGTTATTTCCTTCCTATGTTTCATCGAGGTCTTCTTTTTATACAAAGATATGGAAACTATTTTCATCTTTCCTGGCCCCATCCCCTAGATTTTTATTTCCTCTACGTCTCACCTTTCTTTTATTGGGGGTATTTGTGAAACCTTCAATGTCCTTCTCCTCCTTTTCTTTGTTGTTTGACTGGGTTATGTTCTAAAGGTAGTCTGTGAATAGGTGCCCATGTTTGTGACATTTCCTGCATTTGAACGAGATATGCTCATAGTCCATGGGTTCGACCCATTCTTCATCTTGGAATGATATAGTGATTGATTATGGTAGTGCTTCTACCACATTCATGTAGACACATATTGTTGCATAAGATGTATACTTGGCTACTTTTGTTATCTCCAAGATTTTTACAAAAGAACCCAATGCGTTTCCTATTCCTTCCATGGTTTCTAGGTTCCATAACTCCTAGGGTAGGGAGTAAATTTTGATCCAAACTGGGGTGGCTGTGAAGTCCTCCTTTTCTTGGGAAACAATCTCCGACCAGTACCTGAGGTGGAGCCCTGCGGAGTTAAAGAAATACATGCCTTCATTGAAGATTCTATTTCTGTCCTCCGAGTAGGTGAATATTGTTGTAAAAAGTCCCTTGGACCCGAGTTTTAAGCTTATGTCACCTTTGAATTTCCATCTCTTTTTTATCCACACTAGTAATGCCTTTTCTGAGGGCCATATCCCCATGATTTTTTCAATGATTGCATGGTCTTTCATATGTTTAATATATCCTCTCACTAGTGGTGAGGTAACCTCATACCTCAAGTTCTCCACCATTTTAGCAATACAACCATTCTTTCATTTTTTGTTATGCTTGCTACTCATACCTATTTCATTTGTAGGTTAGTTAGGTCTTTTCTTTGTTTGGACTGTCCCTTCCATCGAGATGTCATCTGGAGGCTTGTTTTTCCCTCCATTTACCACATTCTTAAATGATTTTTTCATTTCCTTCGTCTTAGCTGCTTCCATCGAAGCATCTAGACCCTCCATCCCCATTATTTCCACCCTAAACACTTCTAAACCATACCCTTACCTCTTGAAAATTCTCCAAAACCCTAACCAACTCCTTCCTCTTGCTCCATCATAATGGATAATGGTTTTTATCTAAATATAAATATATACCTTATAATAAAAATTAATATAAAAATCATATATATTAATATAATGAAAGTCTATTATGTTTTGTGCAATGTAAAGCTGGTTAAGAATTACTTAGCTTTCCATGAGGACTAAGAGAAATTATAAAAATAAACATACATAGTGCCTACATCTTTATACTTGTTAAAAAGTTTTGGGATCTAACTTTAACAAGTAGAAACATTAATATAACTTTATCTTTCTTTGACATTTGCAGTCGAGCATCTATAAAGGATTTATTGATTTTCATATATCCCAAGAGCTTAAACGTTAACAAATATTTTGACATCTCTTTGAAATTGTTGATTAAAATGTGTTTTTATTGGAAAGTTTTGCTTAACAAGTACAAGTGTATTTTCAAAAATAAGTGTAGCTGTACACACTTATACAAAGGGAAAGTTTGGGTGATTGAAGTGATGAAATCCAACTAAAATCCTTTTAATTATTAGCATACCTATGAGGTTGAAGAGAAAATATATCTAAGTAGACTTTGGAGGTCAAGATCATAAAAAAAATGTAAAAGAAAATATGTAAGCAAAAGCACTTATCAATTGGGTTTAGCTTAGGTGGTTGGGAGGATTGATTGTTATCTTCTCCACCCAAGTTCAATTCCCACAAGTGACATGTTGAGCTCATGCTGAGCCTTGCCATTGACTCACCTTGTGTCCTAAATATTCTATGGTTTACCTTGGATGCTATCCTTGAAATGAGGGGAAGTACTTAAGGCTTTTCCCTGGGATTTGTGTGGAACACCCAAATAATCAAACCCAAAAGTTTTTCTTTTCTTTTAAATACAATTTTCTACATGCTCTGCTCGAAAACATTCCAACTGCCTAGGTATCTCTAAATTCACCCTCCCCCTTATTTTGCATTTCTAATATCAATTAATTAAATGAAGAAGAAAAAAATATACACATGCATTCATCAAGATTCCTGTTAACTGTAAAACTAAAATATTAACATGTCATGCATGACAATAACAAAAAAATAGGATTAGTATAGCCACATCATATCTCAGAGATAATAATATTAAAAAACATAAATAAATATACAACAGAAAAAACCATGACAGAGAGAGCACTTATCTTTATTAAATCAATCACTAATTGGATGCATACCAAGGATGTTCCACCCAACCATAATGCTATTGTTCCAAGTATCAATAGCAGGTTACCCTTGAACTAGGTCTATGAATCCACACGGACTATTCTAGGGTGTCACCCAACTTCCCAAACCAGTCAACACTCAAGATCTCATAGGTTTCTCAACACACAACAATTTGAATTACACCAACTTCTTTCCAGTATGCACAACCCAAGATAATGTACCCTCTTCTTTGCCACATAGTCCCTCAGGCTATCCACCTCCTTCTAGGGAACCAATGCATCTGACCAAGAATCTGCATGCTGGGACTCTCATGATTCATAGATGTGAACAAAAATTAACACTTGCCAATGCATCTCAAGCATGCAAGCATTAAATCATGGCTATAGTACACCAACAATTACTAAAGCCAACAAACAATGGATTCATCCTAAAAAATTCACCCCCATGTCCCAATCCAAGAACAAGAATGAATGAGGAATGATAAATGAGNAATGCATCTCAAGCATGCAAGCATTAAATCATGGCTATAGTACACCAACAATTACTAAAGCCAACAAACAATGGATTCATCCTAAAAAATTCACCCCCATGTCCCAATCCAAGAACAAGAATGAATGAGGAATGATAAATGAGGAAAAAATGAATGGAAGTGTGAAATAGGGTATGGAGAAGAACCCCCAACCTACCCACAAGACGTGTATATATATATATATATATATTTACATGAGAAATCAAGAACCACATGGCTTTCCACCAAGAATCTCATGTAACCATCTCTCTCCATTAAAAAAATTATGAGTAAATACAAATATAATAAAGTGACTTATCCCCTTAATCCCCCTCTCTCATGGAATCATAGCCCCCTATAACTGTTTTCCTTGTCCGTCTAACAACCAGAGATGCATTTTATTATTAATGATGATCAAAGCATTACATTTACTAGGCACTCTGACCTCTTTCAATTGTTTAGGTGCTCTATCTGTTCATAAAATAAACCAAAATATATTATTTAGTATGGGGACTCAAAACTGGGGTATTACATTCCCNATTTTATTATTAATGATGATCAAAGCATTACATTTACTAGGCACTCTGACCTCTTTCAATTGTTTAGGTGCTCTATCTGTTCATAAAATAAACCAAAATATATTATTTAGTATGGGGACTCAAAACTGGGGTATTACATTCCCGTCCCCCTTATTTTGGCACTGTCCTCAGTGCATATACAAAAAAAAAAATCAAAATTTCAAAAATATTCAAAAAGTTGTGGGTACTCTACCCACATGGCATTTTCATGCTCCCAAGTATCATCTTTAGGATTGTAGAAGGGCCTTTGCACTTTTACCAGTTCCATAACTTGATTCCAGAGTACTTTGAATTTTCTGTCCAATATGCGCACTGGCTGGACCTAAAAGTCTCCCTCTGGTTCTACCCGAATCAAATGCCAATCAATAACATGGTTAGGATAATGTACATACTTTTTCAACAAATAGACGTAAAATAAATTATGAACATTCATGGAAGTAGGAAATGCAAGCATGTATGCAACTCACCCTATTCTATCCAATATTTCAAATGGACCACAAAATTTGGCTGTTAGCTTTGTACAACTGCCCAACTTCAATGAGCTCTTCTTGGGATTCACTTTCAAAAGTACATTCTCTCCCACTTTAAACTCCCTTGTTGACCTATTTTTATCTGCATAGATTTTCTATCTATCTTGTGCTGCCTTCAAATTCTACTTAATTCTAACCATTTGGTCTTCCATATCCTTGAGCAATTCTGGCCCCAGTACCACTCTATCATTTGGGTTATCCCAACTCACTGGAGTATTGCATTTCCTACCATACAAAGCTTCAAATGGGATCATTTTCAATGAAGCTTGATACCCATTATTATAGGCAATCTAAACCAAATGAAAGTAATCTTCCCACTTAGATGGCTTATCCATCACATACATTATTAACATGTCCTCAATCACTTGGTTGACTCTCTCTTTCTTCCCATTTGATTGTGGATGGTATGTTGTGCTAAATTTCAGATTTGTGTTAAATCCCTTGAATAATACCCTCCAAAAGTTTGAAGTGAAATTTGTATCTCTATCTGATACAATTTCCTTAGGTATGCCATGCAACCTAGCAATCTCCTTCATGTAAATTTCTGCAATATTGGCTGCTATATGTGTCATTTTTACAAGGAAAAAATGAGCGGCCTTTGTCAATTTATCAACCACTACCATTATTGAATCATGTTTTATTACTTTCCTGAGCAATTTAGTTATAAAATCAATGGTTACCACTTCCCATTACTTCTTTGGAATTGGTAATGGTTGTAACAAACCCGCTAGGTGTCTATGCTCAACCTTCACTCTCTAGAATTCCATACATTTGACAATGTAATCAACAACATATTTCTTCATTCTTCACTAAAAGAATTGGATTTTCACTGCTGCAATTGTTTTCTAGTAATTGGGATGTCCAACATACGAGACATTATGCATTTATTTTAATACCAAATTCCTAAGTTTTCTAGAACTAGGAACACAAATTCTATTTTTATGCATAAGTAATCCATCTTCTTTCATCTCATATTCTCTAATTTTCTGCTATAAGATTTCTTTTACCTGTAGGTAATGCTGATTTGTAACAACAACATCGAAAATTAAGTTGTTCAAATCTATCTGATGCATACTAATTGTTGTAACATGCATGTGATGTATTTTTTTTCTAAGTGCATCAACAACTTTATTTTCTTTTCCTTTGATATGCTTGATGTCAAAATCACATTCAATTAAAAATTCCAGCCATCTTGTCTTCCTGGCATTCAAAGTTGGTTGTTCAAAAATATATTTAAGAGTACTATGGTCTGTTCTTAATTCAAATCTCTTTCTCATGAGATAATGCCTCCACATATTCAATGCATGAACGATGACAACAAGTTCCAAGTCACGTGTGACATATTTCCTCTCATGTTCTTTAATATTTCTCGACTCATAACTAATGACATGTCCATTTTGAGTGAGGATTCCACCAACTCTTTCCTTACATGCTTCTATACATATCACACAATTTTCATTTGTGTCAACAATATTTAAAATAGATGCACTAGTAAGTAATTTTTTCAACAAATTAAAGTTCTTTTCACACTCAACTGTCCATTCAAATTTAATTCCATTCTTTTGCATAGAAGTGACGGGACGAGTAATCTTGGAGAACCCTGCTATAAATATTCTGTAGTAACCAACTAATCCCATAAAATATCTGACTTCTGAAACATTCATGGGTGTTTATTGGTTGTGGATCCTAATTATATTCCCGATTCATAGGTCTTTGTTTTCAGGTGTGTTTATACCCCATGAAGACTGTACAAGTTGAAACAACCCTCCACGTGAAGGGTTTGTAGGGGGGATTCCCCCCCTTACAAGGTCTGGGGGCCAGTGGGGGGTTCGAGGGCGAAGCTCCCAAAGGAAAAAATTCCTTGTAAATGTGTATTGTAATTTCATAGTCAGTCTTGACCATTCATCATTAAGTCACAAATATGATGATAGACATTATGTTAGGGTTTTTTTTCCCTAAAAGGAAACCCTTTTTTATGAGGGAATTGTATTGTGACAATGTATTATCATGAATATTGTATTTTGAGAGAGGAGACTGTTGGATCATGTTGTCATTGATGCCAATGGTTTGATTGATTGATGTCAAGTGATTTATTGATGTCAAAGGATTGATTGACTGATGATTTATGTAATATAATATGTATTGTCCTTGATGAGAATGCATAGATGAAGATGGATC
>SNQJ01S0001151.1:129169-159210 GCA_010110895.2 Picea sitchensis | reverse complement strand
GGTACAGATTGATATCTGTTGAGGATTGTTGCCTCATATCATTTGGTTATGAGAATGCAAGCTGAGTCTTGCATATAGAGCTGGTGCTCTTGTAGATTTGTACTCTATTCAATTGTTTCTGATAAACCCCAAGGATTGTAGTCCGTAATAAAAAGAAAATTGTACATACATCTTGTGTTATTTGTGTTCATTGTGGTGATGAATTGTTGATGATATATTGCTGATATATGTTGCTGATATGTTCTCACATCTAACTGGTTATAAATAACAACAATGGGTAATGAATAAATGTTGAATGCTAATTGATGAGTTTTTGTGCAAGAGGGAAGTTTTGGGAAAAAGAGCCCCACACTCATTCACCCCCCCTCTAAGTGTGGTAGGTGTGTCCGACAAAGACTGTGAGAGAGAGAAGAGGAAGTTACAACGGGTGTGTTGTAGGTTGTATCCCTTCATTTTATTAGATAATAAAAAGGAAGGACCTGGTAATTTATTTGGTGGATGTAGCCCACATTGGTTGAACCACATATATCTGTGTCTATAACGTATCGAAACACCCACAATCTAGCCACACTACTCTATAATGCACCCATCCACCCACAGGCTGGCCACACTAATCTGTAGCGTGGATACCTAGCCACCCACAAGTTGGCCACACTAATTTTTAATGTACCCAGGCACCCATAGGCTAGCCATGCTACTCCAAAAAATCACTTCTGAACTGATCTCGAATTCTAATAACATTTAATCCAAAAACAAGCATGAAAGACCCACATGCATTGATAAAGATCCATGCTACAACATAAAAGAGATAAACAATGTGTCATGCAAAAAAAATAACGAATAGATAGGCACATTATAAATACATATCTCAGAGATACTTAAATACACAGTGGAATATACATTATACAGAAAACACATGACAAAAAACACTTATCTTTTCAAGTAAATATTCACCAACTAGCTATAGACCAAGGATGATCCTTCCAACCATAGACATTGTTGTTCTTTTACTCTCAACAACAGGTCACCCCCGAGCTAGGGCTATGAATCCACAAGGACAGGTCCTAGGCCAAATCTAAAACACACAACAGTTGGATAACTAGCTCTCAGGTTTCCCAGACACACAACAAATCCAAATTTCCATCTCTCTTTCCCCTTCATATTACACAACCCAAAGAAATGAATACCTTTATCTACCATGCTGTCCCTCAGACTGTTCCATTTCTCTCCAGGGCTCCAATGCTACTGGTTAGGAAATATCCCCGCTGGAAACTCCAAGGATTCTCAGCTGTGGAAAGTTCTTTCCGAACTACCATCAATCTCATGCACACAAACATCCATTCCCTCTTGGAATGATCATTACTCTATTACAACCATTTAGCAATGAATGTCCTTCTCCAAACATTCATTTTCATGCTCAAACTAGGAGCACACAAATTAGAAAGAATGGGGCTTCTGTTGGCCCTTGGTTATGGAAGTAAGCGAATATTAAGACAGAAAAGACGAAATGCGAACTGTGCGGAAGACACAGTGACTGATACTGGGTCGAAGTGAGCAGAAGAGAAGAAAAGATAGAGCAAAGTAAGAGAAAACAAGCCATTAGACGAGGAGATCAAGGATGATAGATAAGGAAGGAAGACAGATCTGTGTAGATCTCAGGAAGATGAATGATGCCTGTTTGCATGACCCATTCCATACACTATTTACTGACGAAGTGTTAGATAATTTAGGAGGACATGAGGTATATTCTTTTACAGATGGGTTTTCAGGATACCATCAGATCCGGATTTCCAAGGAAGATCGCCCTAAGACCACATTTTCAACAGAATGGGGATTCTACCAGTATACAATGATGTCGTTTGGATTGAAGAATGCACCAACCATCTTTTCCAGGGTGGTGGTTGAAGAATTCAAGGAGTTTTTACATAAATTTTTGGAAGCATACTTTGATGATTGGAGTTTTTTTAGCTTATTGCAAAATCATATTGAATGTTTAAGACTAATGTTGGATAAGTGCAGGCAGTGTCAGATTGCCTTGAACCTGAAGAAGTGCATATTATTTTCACCCTTTTGAGTGCTGCTAGGCCATATTGTGTGTAAGAAAGGATTGCTGGTAGACCCATCTAAGATTGCCATTATAGTTGATTTACCTCCTCCCACTTCAATCAAACAACTGCACACTGCGCTGGGACATACTAGATACTATAGGAAGTTCATTAAGGGATATGCATAGATTACAACACCCATGGAAAATCTTTTGAAGAAAGTCTGTTAGTTTGATTGGACAGAAGAATTCCATCAAAGATTTGACACACTGAAACATAAAATGGTTACTGCGCTTATTCTGGCTTTCCCAGATTGGAGCAAGGAATTTCACGTGCATGTCGATGCATCCTCTATTTCATTAGGAGATGTGTTAGCACAACTAGGAGCTGGAGACATTGACCTCCCATTAGCCTTTTCTAGCAAGAAGCTATCAACAACTGAGATTAATTACACTACCACTGAGAGAAGGGTTAGCCATGGTGTATGCACTGCAGAAGTTTCACCACTACTTGTTGGGAGGACATTTTAAATTTTTTATTGATCACTCCGCGATGAAATACCTAGTTAACAAGCCAGTGTTGGGGGGAAGAATATGCAGATGGCTTCTGCTATTTCAGGAATATGATTTTGAGATTGTGGTTAAGCTAGGGAGAATGAACAAGGGACCTGACCACTTGTTGAGGTTGGAACATGGAGAGGAACCTATTAGTTTGGAGGATACACTGCCATATGCATAGTTGCTGGCCATTAGAAAGATTGATGATCACTTTACCGAGATAGTCCAGTTCATGTCAACAGGAATGGAACCTAGTGAATACACAATTATTCAGAGGAAACAATTGGTAGTCTGCGCTGCCGACTTTTCACTTATAGCTGGATAGCTATATAAGATGGGACCTAATGAGATCCTGAGGAGATGTGTTATGGAAGAAGAAAGACCACTGATTTTATCAAAATCTCATGAAGGCATCGCAGGAGGACACTACGCTGGAAAAGAAACAACGTAAAAGGTTCTTAGAGCTGGCATCTTGTGGCCTACTTTACACAAAGATGCTAAGGACTACTACAGAGCCTGCGATGTATGCCAAAGAGTTGGGAAACCATCCAGAAGAGATGAAATTACTTTAGCACTGCAACTGACATTACATGCATTTGAGAAATGGGCCATTGAATTTTTGGGACCTATAAACCCACCAGTAAAGCGCACAAGATCTAGATACATAATCACTGCGACAAAGTACTTGACCAGATGGGCCGAAGCAAGAGAAGTTAAGGACTGTAATGCAACTATAGCTGCACTCTTCATATTTGATGACATCATAACCAGGTTTGGATGCCTGAATATCCTTATGAGTGATCAAGGCACACATTTTATTAATAAGACCATTGAAGCCTTGACTAAGGAATTTGCAGTCCATCATTAAAAGAGCAGAACCTACCATCGACAAGCGAATGGGACAATTGAAGCATTCAATAAGATATTGGAGACAACGTTGACGAATATTTGCAGTGTGAACAAGGATGAATGGGATTTAAGAGTACCAACAATACTATGGGCATATATAACCACTTAAAAGAAGCTAACAATGCATACCACCTTTAAGTTGGTTTATGGTCTAGAAGCAGTTGTCCCGATGGAATATTTGGTCCCAAGCTTAAGAATCACAGAATTTACAGATATGGATGACACTGACGCTGTTCAAGAGAGGCTCAGGGAAGTTGGTTGAACTAGAATAAGACACATTTATTGCAGGATTCCATCAGCAGGTGCATAAGGAAAGAGAAAATGTGTACCATGACAGACACATCAATAATAAAGCATTTAAGAAAGGAGATTTAGTAATGGTATACGACAACAAATTCATGAAACAACCAGGAAATTTTAGAACACATTGGTTGGGGCCATTTGAGTTTGTCTATGTTACAGAAGGAGGAGCTGCACAGTTGAAGACTTTGAATGGAGAATGGAAGGAAGGTTTTGTGAACGAGAGTTGGTTGAAACTGTACTATGACAACCAACTTCCTCTCATCCATCAGTAAAATAAAAAGAGGAAGGGTCCATGTACCAAGTGCAGTTGAAACTGGGTACCAAACACATAAAAGATAGTCTGCACACAGTGGGGGAGGAAAGAGCAGAAATCACAGGCTACTCCGCGCAACTTGAAGTCGAAGCAAAACAAAAGGATCAGATCTGCAGTGCCTCAGGATGAGTCACAGGTGAGTGTTGGAGGCCTATTGGCCCTTGGTTATGGAAGTAAGCAAATATTAAGAAAAAAAATATGGAATGCGAACTGCGCGTGAAAGACACAATGACTAATACTGGGTCGAAGTGAGCTGAAAAACAAAAAATTTAGAGCGAAGTAAGAGAAAAAAAGATGTTGGATGAGGAGATCGAGGATGATAGATCAGTAAGGAAGACAAATTGTGGACAACTCAACAAGTGAAAAAATCCACCAATGGATGCTTTGAGAGCACTGGGTAAGAAATAAGGAAAGACAGGCTAGCCAAGCCCTGAAAATGTGGGTCAAGTTTACCTAGGGTTTTAGACACCTAGGGTTTGGTATCTAGGGTTTTGGCACTTAGGTTTCGGCCTAAGGTTGTCGGTGAACTATTGTAATGTATAAATAAAGGTCAAGAGGACCTGGGACAGGTTCATTGTTGTTCGTTTTGAGTTGGGAGTCATTGATGTTATGAGTGATTACTGAGAGAGGGAGAAGTATTGGGCAGAGAGAACTTTCTGTACTTTAAGATCTTCAACCGAGTGCGAAGGTCAATCCTGCAGCTGGGTGCATAGGGAAGGGAGACAGAGCGAACATAGACAGAGAGAAGAGATAAAGAGAGAATATCTTCTAGCTAAGAGCGCAGATAGAACTGTATGCTTTCACCTAATATAATATAAAGAACAGTTCTGTGGACGTAGCACTAGGGAGAGGGTGAACCACGTATATATTGGTGTTGTGTGTGATTGATGTTGTGTTCTATTGTTCTTTGATATAGTTTTGTTACATTATTGTGTTAGATCTGATAGATACTTGTGCGAAGTAGGTCTAAGCTGGTAACTGATATCTAGATGCTGTGTTATTCTTGTATTGGATTCACTTTGTATTTCCTATGGTTATAGACACCTATGTCCTGCAACCCCCCATAGCTACTTCGGGTGAGATTGCATCTGCCTCACAGGTGTTTCAGAAAGGGCCAGTAGTTAGGGCTTGTTGGTGCGCTCTTGGAGCTGAACCCTGGGTCTGCCCTTATGCCAACAACTCCAAAATGAAAGAGTGAGAAGGGTGTAACCGTGAATGAATAAAAGCAAGTGAACCCCCAAACAAACCAAATATGGGTTTATATAATTACTTGGAAATAAATAACCACATGGCCTCCCCCAAAAAGCTCATGTAACCCATTGTCTCCATAAAATCAATTATGGGTAAATAAAATATAATAAAAATACTTATCCCCTTAAGCCCTCTCTCTCGCGGAATCATAACTCCCTATCTCTTTTGTCCTTGTCTGTCTTTCAACCAATGATATATTTTATTAATGCATATGAATTATTACATTTCCTTGGCACTCTGGCCCCTTTTAAACTTTACCGGCTCACCAACCTAAGTCACAATTACATAATACATTCTAGTTCGTAAGGGTTAAAACCGGGGTGTTACATCCCTCTTCCCTTATTTTGGCATTGTCCTCAGTGCAAAACACCATTCCAATGTTATTTACATTACAAATATATTATTTTTAGCCTTAATCCACACAAGAAATCCAACCAACTCTTATATACATAGTCACTCTGGCCTAAAATTAAACATGTATACATAGGCATTCCGACCCAAAAAATGTATAATGATCTTCATAATTTATATTTCTGGTAGCAATTCCAACCAACAATCTCCCATTCCCTCTCAACCCTACACAAACAAAAGAAATGAACCCCTTTCTCTCCCATGCAGTCCCTCAGGTTGTTCCACTTCTCTCTAGGGCTCCAGTGCACTTGGCTAGGAAGTTTCAGAGTTGTGGCTTCAAGAACTCTAGCTGCAACAAGTCCACCGGACTTTCTTCATTCCATGCCTTCATCATTGAGCTCGATTTCCTTATGGTGTTCTTTTTCCCAAGCTACCAACTTCAATAGCCATCATCTCACCTGTATTATAAAAATACAATCATCATGAGATATTGTTATAACAATTTCAATATTTATTATGGCTTACAACAATGCCATACTCAATACCATTATTCTTTTAATTTTCTCAGCCTTCAATCAACCAAACCAATTGTTAGCATAATCGTGTAACAATTTGTAACTATTAATTTCTCAAATCTGTTTTGTATAGGAAAATAAAATTCCTAGGCATGCATTTTCTCCTCATAATGTTTGGCTCTGTAGCTGTAGATATCAGTCTTCCTTATGGGCTTACATCCCTTCCATATCCAAGACCATTCTACCTACAATTTTCCTCAACCTTCACTCAACCAAACAAGTTGTCAGTATCTCATGTAGAAGATATATATATATTTCCTGGCAACAATTACAAAAATTCAAAAAGTGATATCAGAATTGTTTACAATAACAATTCAATGACTTCCATTAATCCAACTATTAACTGAAATGAACCCATCATTCTTTACACATGTATTATCAGCCAATATTTTCTTTCTTCTATCCGCCAATATTTCTATCACTATGTTCCCTTGACAAAGATTTTCCATAATTTATCATTGTATGACTAGTCTCACCTGCAACTTCCTTGTTTCATTATCTAACAACTCCTGAAGTGTTTTCAACTTCATGAGTTAGAAATACTCACATCATTTCAGTTGTTATCATAATCATTTCTATTTTGTATAATATATACATGCATTCACCAAAATGCATTCAATAATTCCTATAATACCACTTGTAACATTTTTAATAGTTCCAAAAAGTGATCTTAGGATTGTAACAACAACAAACCAATCACCTTCAACTAGTACTCATATTAAATATCATGCAACTATCCATCATTATGTATTTTCAACACCACATGCTTTGAATAATGCAACAATTAATTACTAAATAAAATAACAATTGGTGTGCCAATGCCCATGGCCACAACTACACAAACATTCATGCATTGACTACATAATACCACATAACTATGTCATGCATTCCACCACGATGAGTTGGAAGGTCTAGCCAATGCCTCAACACATCATCTAGACACTTCCTACTGCTTGCATGACTATTTGGATACCTTCCTTTTCAACCCAAACACAACACCAAGAATATAATTCTTAAGTTTCACTTGGCCATTCTACAATCCAACCAGTGTACTCAATTTGCAACAACTCCTTTTGGGGTAGTCATATCCAACTTTACCTTTATGAAACATTCCAACACCCTGGAATGAAGTAGCTCAAACATTCCATCACTCTACTACCACAACATTCTTGAATCAAATACTATTACTCCTATTTGTTCATTAGATTACTTCATTAACATTTAAGCTTTGCAACTGTCTACACCTCTCTTCCTTCAAGTCTAGGCAATGATACTTTTCCTTTCTATGCCCATTACAAACATTATTCACCTGCTAGCTTCATGTCTTATGTGAGGATTCTTGCTTTTGTATTTGCAATTCATTCACATATTGTAGTTGTTGACTAATACTTTTGTTCCACTATTCTTGAGTTCTTTATACACTTTTCATTACTTTCCCTGTAGTTCTTTGTTGCCTCAACCAACTTCTACAAGCTCTTTCATGCTTCCATGACTATGATATCCAACCCTAGACCAGAATTGATCTAATTAAATATCTAATCCTGCCAAATCTGAAAGAAACCATTTTTGTTACAATTATACATATTATAGAAATATGCCAATTAATTCTACAAGTATTTTCTTTGCTTAATTCATGAAGAAATGTATCATAATTCTCCATATTATAACTAGTCCATGTTATTCTCCTCTGAATCATCTTTTCATTGACTATAATCTTTCCCCAATTCGATATCTGAGCTGAAAGTTATGACTTCCTGAAAAAAACATTTTCAACCCCTTTTCTCTTGTTTTGCAACATGATTTTGTCGAAATATTCCACAACTCCTTTAACTGGTACATAATTCAAATTCTACACAAACACTTCCTTCAAACCACTTTCCATGTGACCATGACTTGAAACCACATGATTATTAACGCTTTAGTGCCTTCCTATGTATTCTTCTACACATGAGATTGTTCGAACATAATGTTTGAGGGCTTGGTTACTTACAGGCCCTTTGTGTTGGATCATGTTGTCATTGATGCCAAAGGTTTAATTAATTGATGTCAAGTGATTGATTGATGCCAAAGGATGATTGATTGATTGATGTCAAGGAATTGATTGATGCCAAATGATGATTGAATGATGTCAAAGGTCAAAGGTTTGATGCCAAATGATTGATGTTGATTGATGTATATTGATGAAGTTATTGTCCTTGATGTGAATGGATTAATGTCAAGTGGAATCATAGTCATATGATCTCATTTATACATGATGCATAGATGAAGATGGATCGATGTGGTTTCATTGGTATATGATGCATTGTTGGATTGATGAAAATATGAATCATTATTATCTTATCATGGTTAATAAGGTGCACAAATGGATGAACTCCAAAGTGGCTCCCTTATGGTGAAAGCCATCATGGGAAGATGATTTATGGTTGATTTATCCTAGAAGTATGGTTGGAGAACCCATGCTTATATATGGAATAATGAGATGAAGATTAGTGAAGTTGTTGGTGAAACTATCTTAGATGGATAGTGCTTGTCATGCCATTTCCAGTGGTATGTGGAATGCCACATAAATCCTCATGGTTTGAGAGTTATGGCCCTATGAAGATGAAGGACCCTCATATGTAGGCTTGAAGCCCCAAAAGGTGAAAGAAGTCAAAGATCTTGCAAATACAAAATTATTATTTAAATGATAAAGAAAAGTGACAAAGTCAAGGAGAAATATTTAAATTGGAGAACTTTCTAATTAGGGAAAGTGGTTGACCCCAAAAATGAGGAAAATAGGTTAAGTGACCTAGAAATAGGTTAAGTGACCTAGAAGTGGGTTACGTGACCTAGAAGATGATTCTAAGGAAGCAACTTGGAAAGTATAAATAAGAGGCAAGGGTCTCTTGTGTAAGAGCATATTTTGTGTATCTCTTGAGCATGTATTGAAGATATATTCTAAGAGAGAGTATGGAGGATCTCATGGATGCATCAAAGTTTTGACAAGTCTGAGATCATGACGAAAACAATTTTGGAATTTAAGAAACCCTAGTTTCTGAGGTATATGTGGGCTGTAGTGAGCTAGGGAACGTACATACACATGATGAGTGAGGACATGGTGCATACAATCGATGAAGTCATGTAGATTTGTGTGTGATCTGGTGCCATGCTCTTGAAGACTGAAGCAGGTTCCAGATCTCCATTCTATGGGCTCAAATCTTCCATAGAAACTCTGGTATGGTTACATTGTTGTCTTGATTGATACTGTTGGCATAGGGTCAGACCCAGGGTTCAACTCTCAAGAGCGCACCAACAAAGCCCTAACTACCGGCAATTTGACAACACCTGCGAAGCAGACGAGGTCTCACCCGAGGTAGAGGCAGGGGTGGCTGCAAGACTCAGGTGTCTGCAACTTTAGCTGGGACATAGATCTGTGATTATATCCTTTACAGAGAACTTAGCATAATTCATTCGTCACTGTTCACCCTTATTGTACTTCACAGATAAGACATAACATCGCAGTACTTGCTCAGATATAAGATATTTCAGTGCTTAGCAACATCAAAACATATTAGATTCTGTAGATCAACACTAAGCATCCTCATACACAACAGATATACTACTCATATACATCTAGTGAATCACAAAGCATAAGAAAATATATCTAATCATGGCATAGCATTTAGAAAGAAAATGAAAACACAAGGAAACAACAACACAAAGCATGACACACAGGTTTACGTGGTTCACCCCCACCTTGGGGCTATGTCCACAAAGTCTTCTTCTTCTTTATTAGCTTTGGTCAATCTGATTACAACACAGAGCTTAACTTGTACTCTGCATAGGACAGGACATCTGCGTGCACCTCGCCAGATCCTCCTTCCCCGAGTATATCTAGCACAGAGCCTTCTTACAATATGTGCACTCAACACTTACAACACTTGCACTCAGCTCTGCAAGCCTCTTACAATCATGCACATAGCATTTACATTCGATCACACAGATCTAATTACTAGCACTAAGCCATCAACACTTCTTACAATTCCTAGCTACTTATTTATACTTTACAACATAGGCCTAAACATGTGTAAACCCATGGGACGAAATCCCTTTCCCATTACATTAACCCAAAAACCTAAAAGGGCCCCAAAAGTGGGCCAAGATCCTGTGATCTATTCTTTTCCTAGTGCTCCATCTTTGACAAGGTGTTGATGTCCAAAAACGGTCAAATATGACCAAGTGTTCTGCAAAACTTGGTCAAGGACCAACAGGCCCCCAACACTCACCTGTGACTCATCCCAATTCACTCTGATTTGATTAGCTCCGCTTCAAATGTCTCAAGATTGGCCCGAGCTACTTCGACCTACTGCAGTGCGACATCCTCTTGCTCAGTGAACTACTAGATCACTGCATCATTTACTGGCCCTTCCATGCGCTGTTCTGCAATGATGACAACCTGTTCAAGCTCGACTGCCCGTCTCTCAACTTCAGTGAACAATTGGCATGCTTTCTCTTGGAGTGGTTGAATTCATTGAGAGACTTCCATCACTTTACTTTGCAGCATGTGTACCTATTGTTGGGCGGTTCGTTGTTCTGGAAATCACTTCATTCTTTCAACTGGGGTCAAGGCCTTCAATTGTGCCTATAGCGTATCTGCATGCTGCTTTGCTTCTTGGAGCTGTGCCTCTAATGTCCGCAATTTTGGGTTCTCTGTGAGGTTCTCATAAGTCTGGGTGCTTCTAGTGCTCAATTACTTACATTCCAAAGCCAAGGTTTTTAACCTGTCAACTGCGCTACAAGAAGTTGCCTCCCTTAGATATCTTACTTCTTGGGGAGTCTCGGGCACGGTTCAAAGTTCCAGATCTACGATGCGGTGTTGAAGTTTTTGGATTACCTCTTCAAGTTGTGCCACCTGCTGTGGAAGGCGTTCTTCAATATTTACTTCAATGACTGTCACAGAGCGAAGTGCTCTTTGAACTCTTTCTTGTACTTCAAGTTTCTCCGCTAGCAACTGGTCCTTGCTCTGCTTGTAACTGTGCTTTTTCCTTCTCCCACTTCACTTCCAGGGCAAGATTTTCCTATTCTTCCTTCCTTTGTTGTACTATATGTGCACTCTGTACTTGTGCCAAAGCCCGGGTGGCTTGCATTGTGTCTTCTTGAGCTCGTCGAAGGTGAGCTTCGACTTTCTCAACGATCTGGCGTAATTGGGTGGGCTCGTCAGTTGTTCTTGTTGTTTCAATTGTCAAGGGCACTATAGAAACTTCTCTGCTAGAATGGAGTGCCTTCTATAATTATTGAAGTTCACCCTTGATCCGACTGAATACCTCCTCCTACTTTGCTTCTTTATTTTCTGCGATCTCTAGTGAGGCATCATTCAGCGCAACGATCAAGAAGTCAAATTCATCCTGTGTGAGGGTAATATTAAACGTAGTCTGGGTGGCCTTAGGTTTATTTCAAGATGAGGGATTTAGGGGGGTAGTCTTCCTTTTCTTGGAGGGATCCTCCTCCTCTCCAGGTGGAGTAACATTGCCTTTGTTTTGCTCAACTTATGTGCCACCTAGTTCTTCACCATCACCTCCCTTCGCAAGTGAGATCAACATAGTCTTCGTGGATGTGCTATGGATATCTTGAACTTTCACATCATTTTTAGTCTTGCGTGGTCCAGGTGTATCCGACATAGATTCAGGGTTATCCACATCAGAAATCTCTGCGGGGTCCTCTGGAACAAGGAGGTCCACCGACCATTCCTTGGTAATCTGCTCCAAGTCTTCTTCTGTCAACTTGTAGTATGACTGGAGTTGCTGTTTGTGCTAATTAACATGCACTGTGATATAGGTGAAGTGGCGGTCTATGCTTAATTTGATCAAAGGTCTAAAACTATGAAGTGTGTTTGGTCTGAGGTGCGGTGTAGACTGGATTGCATTCTTTAATTGATTGTAATAAGCGTGGAAGATGACATTGGACTACCACTGCTTGTTCATGTCGCTGGAGTACCACATCGTATAGAACTTCACGGCCAGTGGTTCGAAGGGTTCAATCTCTGGAAAAGTGGCACCTTCTGGTAGCCCCCAAGCGATGAAAGTGATGAGTATGAGAAACCAACTAAAGTGGAACTCATACCCTTGGTCTTGCGCTTGTTTGCAGTCAAGCTCTAGCTGATTTACATGGTACTTTGCCCAGTTCATTTATAGTTTCTCTGCGCACTTCCCTGCGAGGTCAACTACAAATCCAGTCACCTGTGTAGGTCTATTTTTGCAGACTAACTTCCCTATGATTAGCTGGAAACCAAGGTGCACTACTACATTCTCAATGGAGGATACCTTGTAGCCTCACGTGCCCTTCTCTACATCGCCATATGTGTATTTTATTCACTAGGCGAGAGCATGATCTACGGTCTTTCCAGGGTAAAACTCGTGTGGGTCAGGGCCCTGCATGCTTAGCCCTGTGATCCAATTGATCAGAATCAGATCCACAGTGATGCGGTGGTCCAACCATAAGTATCCTCTGTGGTAGCAGGAAAACAATAATCTGACACATGCATTCACTTCCTGATGCCTCCCGAAATGAGGAATCTTCATTACATTGAGGAGGGTTGACTATGTGAGGTTATGGGTCCATTTCTAAGGGACAATCTTTGGGTTCCTCCCTTTTGTGATAGTTAAGTACTTGTACGGGGATAACATACTGTAAACCTTGCTATCTCCAAGGCTAAAATCACTAAATTTCAGCGCTGTGAGCTTATCCTGGTCAGTACGAACTGCACACACCCCTTTTGGGAGGTACGCAGTGACCATAACATAGTCAAGGTCCTTGGGTATAGTGTCTCGATTCACTGTGCCCCTTAGTGGTGGGATATACTTAGGCAAGATACTTGGGATCATCTTCACAATGGCGAAGTCGTTTTCGAGCTTAGATCATCTTTCCGAAGGTAGTCGGGATGGTCCTGCTCGAGCAGTAGAGGGGAAAGCTGAAAATGCTCCCGAGGAGGGTGCCTGTACACTTGTATACATTCCTCGCTCCGACATGACTCTCTCAGTCATTAAATCAATTAAAACTTCTTCAACGATTTTCTCAGTAGCACCGAGCTCATCTGACATACAAGCTTGGGTCAGCTAGCTTGAGTGCGAAAGGAATTCAGAGACTACAGTGAATAGTATGGGAACAAGGCGATGATCTCAGGGTGAGTTAATCTCAGGTTTTGTGCTCAAATTATCACGTAGAAAAAATAATTCTCGGTGCATGGCATGATGGATTAAGTAGGGAAACTTAGTAACGGTTTGCTGGCAACAGTTATGATCCTTCATTAACTCCTGTTCGACCCGTTATGGTGCATTCCAACGGGTGGATGATGTCCCTTTATTACTTTTCTTCCCATTCGGAGCGGAAGTCGAACGGATATATCGGTCCCAATGGCTATATTGCTTCGTCATGGTGAAGTAGTCTATGTCGTTGTTCTGATATGTCGGTGAAGTTCCAATTCTTCAATATTTTTGTCTGCGAAGTATCCTCTAGAACCTCTTGTAACCTTACAGTATTATCCTTTTTATTTCTTAACTTTCTATCCTTCTTCCTAGTGAGATTTGTCGCAATAATGATTTTACCATTCTGATGCTTATCTTCTGTGGTCTTAGTTACTTCAAGCTGTTGAAAGTCTTTCCTAGGGTTCCTGGATAATACTTCTTCTGTATCAAAAATAGGTAACTCAATCTTCTGCAGATCCTCTAGTGTTCTCTTGGCCTCAACATCAAAGTTTCTACTATTAAAATCTACGATATGCTCTTCTCTTCTTCAATCAAGTGCACGATCCTTCTGGTCATAAAGTCTTTTAACTCTTGCTTCTTCTGTTCCAAAACTTATTCTTCCTCTTCTCGTCTGGCTTGTTCTCTATCAATCCAAGGTTTTCCTATGAGCATGGTAAATGGGGCGCTACCTTAAACAAATTTAATAATCTCAAAGTCTTCCTCTTTCGAAGTTCCATTGACAGTCATAGGTATCCGTGCGAGCCTTCCACATAGGTTTACTAGTTTTCCTCTGAATAAACTAGTTCCTCCTAGGGAAGGGATCATGGTAGGCTTTCCTATAGCTTCCCAAGTTCTTTCTGGAATAATGTTTACTTGTGTTTCTTCATCAAGAATATAGTCAATGTCGAAGTCCCCTATTCTTTCTTTGACTTGCTCATTTTCTTTGAAGATCTGTGATAGCCTAACACGTCGGTGATCATTCAAGGTGTCTTTCATATGTAGCAATACCTTTTCTGATTCCTTCTGAGTTTCTACTATTTCTGGATCTGCCTTAGGGTTTTCTTCATTCAAATTCATTCTTTCAAGCTTAGCAATCATTCTAGAGCAATCCAATACTTCATGGTCCAAAGCTTTGCAACAGAGACAACTAGGTTTTCCCCTAGGGCATTCCTTAGCAAGATGTCCTAGTCTTCTGCAACCGTAACAAAGAGTTAATCCTCTCTTTCTCTTCAATGATCCCTAACTCTTCTTGTACTACGCCCTAGGATCATAGTAGCTAGCCTGCAAAAATTTCTTTCTAGGATCCTGCATCCACTTGTTAGTCCAAACATTCTTTCTATGCATAGGTATAACATATCTATCATTATACTTATCATATCTATTCATATCAAACTTTCTTTCATCTATTAATTCCCTAGTTTTGAAGCTAGGACATAATCTATCAAGCATACCTATATCCATGCTTTAGAAACAATTTTTTTTTTCACTTATCTTACTTCTACAGAGCACAAATCTTTCAAATCTAAAAACTTTTGACTATTCTTACCTTTATTAGAGCACATAGCTTACAGATCTTACCTCTTTTCTGCAGATCTGACTTCTTTCTTTCAGAAATTCCCACTTTTACTTTTCTTAGAGCACAGAGTGTTCAGGTCTCGCTTCTTTTCTTCGGATATGATCCTATTCCTGGCACAAAGATTCACAAGTCGAGTAAAAATATGTGCACTAGGGCAATCGATCCACGCACAGAGATTTCTTTTTCACAAAGTTTCTTCTTCGTCAGTTCCCAACAATCATAGTTTAAGGTCCCGACAATGGAACCATTTGTTGGCATAGGGGCAGACCCAGGGTTCAACGCTTAAGAGTGTACCAACAAAGACCTAACTATCGACCCTTTAGGCAACACCTGCGAAGCAGATGAGGTCTCACCCGAGGTAGAGGCAGGGGTGGTTGCAAGACTCAGGTGTCTGCAACCTTAGCTGGGACACAAATATGTGATTATATCCTTTACATATCACTTAGCATCGTTCATTCATCACTGTTCACCCTTATTGTACTTCACAGATAAGACAAAACATCGCAGTACTTTCTCAGATATAAGATATTTTAGTGCTTAGCAACAACAAAACATATTAGATCCTATAGATCAACACTAGGCATCCTCATACACATCATATACACTACTCATATACATCTGTGAATCACAAAGCATAAGAAAATCTATCTAATCATGGCATAACATTTAGCAAGATAATGAAAACATAAGGAAGCAACAACACAAAGCATGACACACAGGTTTACGTGGTTCACCCCCACCTTGGGGCTACGTCCACAAAGTCTTCTTCTTCTTTATTAGCTTTGGTCAATCTGATTACAACACAGAGCTTAACTTGTACCCCGCATAGGACAAGAGATCTGCGCGCACCTCGCCAAATCCTCCTTCCCCGAGTAGATCTAGCACAGAGCCTTATTACAATCCATGCACTCAACACTTACAACACTTTCACTCAGCTCTACAAGCCTCTTACAATCATGCACAAAGCATTTACATTCAATCACATAGATCTAATTACTAGCACTAAGCCATCGACACTTCTTACATTGCCTAGCTACTTATTTATAGTTTACAACATAGGCCTAAACATGGGTAAACCCATGGGCCGACATCCCTTTCCCATTACATTAACCCAAAACCCTAAAAGGGCCCCAAAAGTGGGCTGAGATCCCGTGATCTCTTCTTCGCCTGGCGCTCCGTCTTTGACAGGGTGTCAATGTCCAAAAACAGTCAAATATGACCAAGTGTTCTTCAAAACTTGGTCAAGGGCCAACAAATACTCTTACTTTTTGTGTAGTGAATGCTTAAGGCATTCTTGGTATGGCCGTTGTGATGTGGTTTTTGTTGTTTGATGGAGTGAGAAACAATCTTATGATTCATTGTTGATATGATTGCTATAGTATACTGGTTTCTTACACATGATGAGTAGCATTCATTTTGTATGGTTGAGAAGCATGAGTAAGTTGTTGGAGAGCTTGGATATGTTGTGATTGGTTATGGGTCATATTGGATAGTGAAAGACAAAATAGAATGTGATTGAAGGTTGCATAGGATCTGAGTTCATCTTGAATAGAAAACCTTAAATACTTAGATGCAATACGCAGGTTGTAGTACATATTGGTTGCGTACATACACGAGCTGTACTACTAGTAGGGTGCGTACATACACATGCTGCACTACCGACATGTCACGTACCTGTTGACAGATTGATATCTGTTGAGGATTGTTGCCTCATCTCAGTTGGTGCTGAGGGTGTAAGATGATTCTTGCATTATAGAGCTAGTGCTCTTGTAAAGTTGTACTCTATTCAGTTGTTGCTGATAACCCAAGGATTGTAGTCCGTAATAAAAAGAAAATTGTACATACAACTTGTGTTCCTTGTATTCCTTATGGTGATGATTTGTTGATGATATATTGCTGATAAATTTTCACACTTAACTGATTATAAATGAGAACGATAAGTAATGAGTAAATGGTGATTTCTAACTAATGCGTTTTGTGAAGGGGAAGTTTTGGGAAAAAGATCCCTACACTGTTCACCCCCCCTCTCAGTGTAGTCAGTGTGTCCAACAATTGGTATCAGAGTAGGCCTTCACTATAAGACTTAACAATATTGAAGGAGATCCATAGACACACAAATGGATGATGAAGTTCCAATCCTTGAAGAGGAAAATTATTCTACATGGAGAATAGAGATGAGAGTACATTTGAAGTAAATGAGAACAGGTATTTGGAGGGTAGCCATTGGTGGATCAGTTTCCTTGAAGAACAAGTCAAAGTTTGCAGCTCAAAGGGAAGGAAATACTAATGATGCATTAGCTATCAAGACAATTCTTAGTGGACTCTCAAGCCCTATCGAAGAGAGCATGGGACAATGCACTTCCACTAAGGATCTATGGCTAAAGCTAGAGGAGACATATCAAGGAAAACATGAATATCTTGAAGACATTTCAAATGAAGGCAAAAAATCATGTGATGATGTTGGAAAAAAGGAAGATCTTGTAGACATTTCAAATAAAGGTAAAGAATCTCCACAAAACTTTGTTTGCAATAATTCAAAATGTGATGATATTGACTATTTCTCTATAAGTGAAGAAGAAACTCTAGAAATAGTTTGTGTAGAGTTTGATGGTAGTTATCCCATGGAAATAATAGAAGAATAACTATTAGAACTTCAAAATAAAGTTGAAGGGGGTCTATATGAATATACCAATGACCACTATTATATAGACTGTAGCTATCTTTCAGATAACATTAAAAAGTTTCTTAAGAAGAGTCAAAAGCACATCTTGAAGTTAAAGGAAATGCTCAAGGAACAAAAAGAGAGTAGTAAGACTCAATTAGATGAAAAGGAAGAAGAGATCACAAGACTAAAGAATGAAAAATAATATAAGAAGGTAGATGATGAGATTAGCAAAAGTTTTGAAATTATTGTCCATCTCAAGACCCAAATTGAAGAAGCCAAAAGGGTAGAGGAACTATAGAGGAATCAAATAAATGAAACAAAAGAGTCATGTCATAAGTTAGAAGCTGAAGTTGTTGATCTTAGAAAGAAAGTAGAGAAGTCAAAAAATTTCTTGAATAGCTCACAAATCTTGAATGAGATCTTGGAAAGTCAAATATCACCAAATGATAAATTGGGTCTTGGATATAAGGGAGAAGCTACACATGCTGAAGCAAACACCTCAAAGAAGCATGAGGTAAGTCCCTCACTCTCAAAGGATGAAGACAATTGTGCAATTCAACCATTTACACAAGGAAAGGAAAATTTCAAAAGAACAAAGCAAGGAAGACATAAAAAATCCATACTTACACCTCAAAGAATATGGTCACCAAAGCAAAGGCATGAAAGTAGTTTTCATGGTCAATGTTATTCATGTAATGAATACGGTCACAAAGATTTGGAATGAAAATATTATGCAAGGAGAAATAATGGAAGATTTCATAACACCATAAGGTGTTGGATATGTGATCAAGTAGGACACATTGCTATTCACTGTCACAACATGAGATGCTACAACTGTAGTGGATTTGGCCACAAATCCCAGGATTGCTGGAACACAAGAAGAAATTCCATGATGAGGACTTCATATAGCATGACTAGAAGAAGGAATGAAGTTAGGAAGGGATACATTTTTGAAAATATGGAAGCTCAGAGCTCAAGTTCTGAGAAGAAAGGACACCTTCAGAAGTGGGTGAAGAAAACTAAACAACCAGAGAAAAATGGAAGCCTTAAGGGAAGCTCAAGTGTGTCATCTATTGAAGCATATGCAGGTTACAATGGTAACAATCATGTACATACACATACTGACCTTGAATAGGCCGCACACATAGGCGAGCTGTCTATGCGGCAGGCCACATATATGTGGTAAAGCCTAGGGAAAAGGGATATGCACAAGGGTTACATCTTGATGTGATGGTATAACTCTGTGTTGCAGGGTCTGACATAGTTTGTTCAGGTTCTGACATTGTTTTTTGCAGGTTTTCATGATTACATATTGGATTATGTAATGTGATGATATAAAATGAAAGGCTATCTTGGATGCATGGCACTAACTCATGAGTATGGATTGAGGCATTCTTCTGTTGAAGAATATTGCTAGTTATGAAAATGAAGTTATGGTACCTTGGTTATGTGATATATCTTGATGATGCTAGCTAGAGATGCCATTGATCTATTGAAGCACACTACTAGTACATGTATTGTTGGATGCTTAGTATTTTCTGTAGTGAATGGAGGATTGAGGCTAATCTATTGGGGTACATGGCTGGTACATATTTGAGTTTCATTGATATATATTATGATGTATTATTAGAAGCATGTTTTGATGCATGAATTTGGCATATGGTTGGACTACATATAGGGTGATGTAGTTGGTGAGTTGATGAGGTGATCATGTTGTACATCATTGATGAGTCATAGCTTGATCTATAGTTGATGCATGATTGGTACACTTTGAGTACATTGGTAGAGGCACTTACTAGCAGATTGATTGGCACATGTTTTATGGATTTGGCATACATTCATTGGTGCATGGTTGATGTACTTGCTTGGTACAAGTGGTGATGTACATGTTTGGTACACTCATGGATGGTATATGTTTGGATGATAGTACTTGGCTAAAATTACACCATTAGTATTACTTGATTAGCATATACTTTGGTACATGATGCATTGGATGATATATTTGAGACACTTGATTGATTGAGATACATGATTATGACACCTGGTTCATGGTGGAGACATATCATGAGTGATATGACACTTGTTTGGAATGTTGGTAAATGCACATGGTTGGAATATTGGTAGATGCACATGGTTGGCATATTGGTAGATGCACATGGTTGACATGTTGGTAAAGGCATATGGTTGATACACTCCATTGATGATATCTTTCGGCACATTGTATGGTGTTGATGTACATGGGTGTTGTGCATGGTGGGCACACAATTTGGTACATAATGTACTTGGTTGATGTTTTATTCATGATTCTCTATTTTCATTGTTGACATATCTTTTGCTTCATTATGTTTAGTATGGAACAAGTTTGATGCATGGACAGGTCCAAGGATCGTCATAGAAAGAGTGATTGATCTATGATCCAATTGAACAATAGAATTTTCAGCAGAAGCATATTGTAGTGGTAGCATGTTGTTCATATTTCCAAGAATATAGGGGGAGACATACCCATAGGGGGAGTCATTCTTCTTCTCATGATTCTAGGAGGAAAGAGTCCTATATTTGGAGAAAGAGCACATAGGCATAATTCCAGGGGGAGCAATGGTCATAGGGGGAGTATGAGCGGTGTATCTTCAACATTACATCAGAGTGATATCCCTTGTTAAAAAATGGGAGAGATTGTTCAGAGGAAGATCAAAGGCATTCAGACAGGGGGATCAGCCCCAAGGAGATCTCAAGCATCCCTAAGAGGAGAATGATCCTTTGCCATTGATGTCAAAGGGGGAGAGATAGTCACATTGATGTGATTGATGATTATTGATGGGGAGAGATAGTCACATTGATGTGATTGATGACTATTGATGTAGATAAATGCCTTGTCTACATGTTGACATCAATGATTGGTGTTGACATCAATGTTGGTATTGCCATCAATGCCAAAGGGGGATATTGTTGGATCATGTTGTCATTGATGCCAAATGATGATTGATTGATTGATGTCAAGGAATTGATTGATGCCAAAGGATGATTGAATGATGTCAAAGGTCAAAGGTTTGATGTCAAATGATTGATGTTGATTAATGTATATTGATGAAGTTATTGTCCTTGATGTGAATGGATTAATGTCAAGTGGAATCATAGTCATATGATCTCATTGATACATGATGCATAGATGAATATGAATCGATGTGGTTTCATTGGTATATGATGCATTGTTGGATTGATGAAAAGATGAATTTATTGTCTTATCATGGTTGATAAGGTGCACAAATGGATGAACTCGAAAGTGGTCCCCTTATGGTGAAAGCCCTCATGGGAAGACACTTTACGGTTGAGTTATCTTAGAAGTATGGTTGGAGAACCCATGCTTATATGTGTAATAATGAGATGAATATCAGTGAAGTTGTTGGTGAAACTATCCTAGATGGATAGTGCTTGTCATGCCATTTCCGGTGGTATGTGGAATGTCACATAATTCCTCATGGTTTGAGAGTTATTCCCTACAAATATGAAGGACCCTCATATGTAGGCTTAAATCCCCAAAAGGTCAAAGAAGTTAAAGATCTTGCAAATAAGAAATTATTATTTAAATGATAAAGAAAAGTGACAAAGTCAAGGAGAAATATTTCAATTGGAGAACTTTCTATATAAGGAAAGTGGTTAACCCTAAAAATGAGGAAAATAGGTTAAGTGACCTAGAAATAGGTTAAGTGACCTAGAAAGAGGTTAAGTGACCTAGAATTTGCTTCTAAGGAAGCTACTTGGAAAGCATAAATAAGAGGCAAGGGTCTCTTGTGTTAGAGCATCTTTTGTGTATCTCTTGAGCATATATTGAAGATCTATTCTGAGAGAGAGTATGGAGGATCTCATGGATGCATCAAAGTTTCAGCAAGTCTGAGATCGTGGTGACAAAAGTCTCGGAAGTTCATAAACCCTAGTTTCTGTGGTATACATGGGCTGTAGTGAGCCAGGGCGTGTACATACGCGGGCTGAATGAGGACAAGGCGTGTACAGTGGATGAAGTCATGTAGAATTTTGTGTGAGATGGTGCTAGGTCTTGAAGACTAAAGTAGGTTCTAGATCTGCAATCTATGGGCTCAGATATTCCATAGAAACTCTGGTATGGTTACATTGTTGTCTTGATTAATACTCTTGCTTGTTGTGCAGTGAATTCTTAAGGCATTTTTGGTATGGATGTTGTGATGTGGTTTGTGTTGGTTGATGGAGTGAGCAACACTCTTATGATTCAGTGCTGATATGATTGCTATAGTATGCTGGTTTCTTATACATGATGAGTAGCATTCATATTGTATGGTTGAGAATCATGAGTAATTTGTTGGAGAGCTTGGATGTGTTGTGATTGGTTATGGGTCAGATTGGACAGTGGAAGACAAAAGAGAATGTGATTGAAGGTTGCAGAGGATCTGAGTTCATATTGAAGAGAAAACCTTAAACACTCAGATGTGATACATAGGCTGTAGTACAGACTGGCCACATACATACGCAAGTTGTATTGCTGGTAGGGCACGTACATATGCGTTCTACACTACCGACATGTTGCTTACCTGTTGACAGATTGATATCTGTTGAGGATTGTTGCCTCATCTCAGTTGGTGCTGAGGGTGTAAGCCGATTCTTGCATTATAGAGCTGGTGCTCTTGTAGAATTGTACTCTATTCAATTGTTGTTGATAACCCAAGGATTGTAGTCCATAATAAAAATAAAATTGTACATACATTTTGTGTTCCTTGTATTCATTGTGGTGATAATTTGTTGATGATATATTGCTGATATATGTTGCTAATATATGTTGACACTTAACTGATTAAAAATGACAACAATAAATAATGAGTAAATGGTGATTGCTAACTAATGAGTTTTGTGAAGGGGAAGTTTTGGGAAAAATATCCCTATATTGTTCACCCCCCTCTCTCAGTGTAGTCGGTGTGTCCAACACTTCATGCCTCTAATTGACCCCTTTACCTTATCATGAGTTTGGTGCTAGGAACAAGTCCTCCGGACTTCAACCTTTGACTATTCTCCCTTTTTAATCTTCCAACTTCTCCCATATTAAACGTCGCATAATCGTTCTATTAAATCCATTAGGAGATTGGATGGTCAAGATTTGATTTCCTGTTGAATGGACGGTCCCGCCCCATGTGGAGGCTTCAACGAGATCAATGATCGTGACTTAATCAGGTGTTGGGATGGGCGGTTCTTAATTAGTTCAGGACTTCGGTGCTCCGGGACATTACAATTCTCAATTCGTTCAACTCCCCCAGAGTGATGCCCAATGAAGCTCTTACCCTATCTTTCCACTGTTAAACCAGATGGTCATGAAAACTCCTGGAGGGTCTTAAATCAACAGACCATGTGAATTCAGTACTCCAGGACTTCGGGACATTGTCCCTCATGATTTTCTCAACTCCTCCAAAGTTATACCTGCCAAAGTGGTCATAAAGTGACGATGACCGCTTACCGTTGGTTAACCCCTCTACTTACATTATCCTTCCACTAGATTAATCTGACCGCTAGGACTTAATAAAGCGTTGGGATGGAGAGTCTTTAATTATTTCGATACTTCGGTGCTTTGGGACTCTGAGACATTACAACTCTCGAGTTTTTCAACTCCCCTGAAGTGATATTTGCCAAAGTTATTATGACATCCTTCCATTGCTTGATCTAACAGTTGAGAAAATTCTTGAAGGGATCTTAGATCGACGGTTTGCATGAATTTGTGACTTCATTCTTAGACACTTTTGTTTGTAGAGTCATTGGACACCCCTGGAGGCCATACTCTTGGAGATGACATGGCATGCTGATGTCACCGATGATGATGTGGACCCATGGCATGTGTGCCACATGTCACTATGAAATGGACAGGTTGGGGTCCAAAAGGTACTAAATTCATCTGTCATGTGTCCCCATACGACACCCATTCAACATGGAATAAGACACGTCATCAACAAAATGGACGGTCCACATTCCTTCACTTTAGATCTGACAACCTACATGATCTCATGGCTGCAGCTTTGCACTTCGTGGCTTCGACACTTCATGAATTAGACACTTCGTAGCTTCAACTCTTCATAGTTTTGGCACTTTGGGGCTTGTCCTAGTCTCCAATAATCACCAGAGTGGTGAAGTTCCGGAGTCCCTAAATTATTCCTTCGATCTGACGGTTGGTGAGATTTTGGGGCTTTGAGATTTTGAGACTCTAGGATACTATGACTCTCTAGTAGTTCAATTTTCCTCGGAGTTATACCTGCCGAAGTGGTCATAAAGAAATGATGACCACTTACTCTTGGTTAACACCTCTTCTTACTTTATCCTTCCACTAATGTTATATCCGACGGTTAGCATTACTTTTGAAGTTCTTCCCTCGATCTAACGACTGACGACACTAATACATCCCATCTACATTACTTTGAAGTTCTTCTCATCTAACGACCGACGATTTCACAACTCGCCTTTGGGATTTCTAGGTAGGACTCAAACTTCTTTACAGCTAGAGGGTCAATGCAATATGACCACGACAAACAATGAATATTTCACCCGAACTTCCTATTAGATCAGACGATCGATGGGATTTCGTGACTTCTGGGGAATTTCATCCTTCTACTTCCCATAATCACCGAAGTGGCAAAGTTTCCGATTTTTCTATATCTTTCTGGATTCAATCAATGGTTAACAATCAACCAATTCGATCTGAAGGTTATTGTTTACTTGAATCCCGATATAATGATTTAGATCTTCCTTGATTCAATTGTTGTGATTGGTCCCTAAATTCAAAAGGGGACGGTCACAATTCCACGAGCCTTTACAAGGATCTCTGTTTGCACGACGCTCTGGCTTCTACGTGATTCCTGCAATGCTATCTCTCATGAGCTTTCCTTCGACCTTTCCAAAGGTCTTAACGCTGCATTCTCTGAACCCGTGCAACCTAATATGCTACCTCTCCTGAGATTTAGGTTTATATTGGATTCCTCTGCACCTCACGCTACAATGGCCATTAAAAAAAATAGGAACTTTCAACCTTCTAGGTCGTACTTAGCTCCGCAACTCTACAGATCGAACCCATTAAAATTCTCAAACAATCTTGAATTATTTCGACTCAATTTTCCCCACAAATTTGGGGATATTTCTCTCTAATATTTCCATTTTCCCCCCAAATTCACACTGTTTTAAATCTGTGACAACAAAATTCTTAAATTCGAACTCGTTCCGGCACATACTAGTTCGATGTTTCAACCAAAAGCTCTGATACCAATCTGTAATGTACCCAACCAACCACAAGTTGGACATGATAATGTGTAACATACCTAGCCGCCCACAGGTTGGCCATGCTAATCTGTAACATACCCAACCACCCACAGGATGGCCACACTAATATGTAAGGTACCCAACCACCCACAGGTAGACCACACTACTCCAAAATCTCGCTTTTGAATTGATCTCAAATTCTAATAACATTTAATTTGAAAACAAGCATGAAAGACCCACATGCATTAATCAAGATCTATGCTACAACATAAAAGAGATAAACAATGTTCCATGCACAATAGATAACCAACAGACAAGCACATTATAAATACATATCTCATAGATAGTTAAATACACAACATAATATACATTATACATAAAACACATGACATAGAGCACTTATCTTTTCAAGTAAAGATTCACCAACTTGATATAGACCAAGAAAAATCCTCCCAAATGTAGACACCACTGTTCTTTTACTCTCAAAAACAAGTCACCCGAGCCAGGGCTATGAATCCACAAAGATGATTCCTAGGCCAAATCTAAAACACACAATAGTTGGCTAACTAGCTCTTAGGTTTCCCAACCACTCAACAAATCCAAATTTCTAGCTCTCTTTCCCCTTCAACCTGCACAACCCAAAGAGATGAACACCTTTCTCTGCCATATAGTCCCTCAGGCTATTTCATTTCTCTCCAGGGATCCAGTGCTACGGGTAAGGAAATCTCCCTGCTGGAAACTCCAAGGATTCTCAACAGTGGGAAGTTCTTTCCGAACTACCATCAATCTCATGTACACATGAATTCATTCCCTCTTGGAATGGTGGGTAATCTATTACAACCATCGAGCAACATCTCTCCTCCTCCAACCATTCATTTCCATGCTCAGATCAAGAGCACATGAATTAGCAAGAATGAGGCTCCAAAAATGAAAGAGTGAGAAGGGTGTAACCATGAATGAATAAGAACAAGTGAAACCCCAAACAAACCAAAGATGGGTTTATATAATTACTTGGAAATCAAGAACCACATGAGCTCCCCATAGAATCTCATGTAACCCTTTTTCTCCATAAAATCAATTATGGATAAATAAAATATAATAAAAATACTTAGCCCCTTAAGCCCCCTCTCTCGTGGAATCATATGCCTCTATCTCTTTTGCCCTTGTTCGTCTTGCATCTAACAATGTATTTTATTAATGTATATGAAGTATTACATTTCCTAGGCACTCTAGCCCCTTTTCAACTTTACCATCTCACTAGCCTAAGTCACAATTACATAATACATTCTAGTTCATAAGGGTTAAAACCAGGGTGTTACGATGTCTTTATTGTATTTCATATCTTCTGTGTTTTATTTCCACATTTGTTTTATTTTATTGCTCCACGATCCTGTTTTTCTAACAATGTTATCCATCCTTGAATGGATTCAATATTCTCTAGATCTACTGCTATACCTTTTTATGAAATATTGTGTCCCAAGTAATGGATCTGTTCTTGGTAAAAATAACACTTACTAAGATTGGCATACAACCGATGTTCCCTCAACACTTGCAACATCAACATCAAGTGATGTTCATGCTCTTCTTCTGTGAGGGAAATCCTTGTACAAGTGATCTTATTTAAATCTCCAACATTGGATTGGTGGTATTCCCCTTTTTCCCAAGGATTATTCTCTCTTGGATTCATCCTTAGCAGGATGATGTTGCTAATTTTTGTTTAGGCTATTTCTGTTGAAAGAGGTTTGAATCCTTTCTTTCTTTGATCAGACTTCTTTTTATTCTTATGCTTCCAATATTTTTGCAAAGACCCTCTTCCCTTTCCTTTCTCATACAGGTACTTATCCTTCCTAATGGTTTTTGTCAAAGTTCTAGGTTCATCATATTGAATCTTCTCTTTATAGAAGGATGGAAGTCCACTCAAAAAGATCTGCATTTTCACCTTCTCATCCTTTATAAATCCCACATAATTTAGCAATCCCAATAACTTATTTTCATACTCTACTATGGTCATGCTTCCTAGCCTAAGTTCAAAGAAATCCTTCATAAAAGTGCTCTGAGAGGTACTCATTCTGAAAAGACCTCTTGAACTGTTTCCAAGTGATCCTAATCACATTAATTTGTTCAACTTGCTTCAGTTGATCCCACAACATAACAAATTTTCCATGCAAATGGTATGTGGCGATTCTTTCTTCATATTAGGTGAATAGTTATGCAGTTGAAAATACTTCCTGATTCCGAGAAACCATGCTTAGACAACATCTTCCCTTTCTCTTTGACTATCAAATTATGGTGGCTTAAGCTTCCTTAACTCTCCTTGACAGTAAGCCTTCTAATTAATGTCTTCTTCTTTATTTCTTAAAAGGATACACCTCTGGACTGCTTATGGAGCTGTCAGATGCATAAATTTTCCTTGTTGAGTGAGGAGGTGAGTGTTTCCTATGAGTCCTACTATCACTTCTGGAATAACTAGTCCCTCTGTAGTTATCTCTTATTTCATGCTGTCTGCTTCCTTCCTTATGTCTTGAACATGATCCCTTCTTTTATTGTCTATGTAGATGATTTAGGCTTCACATTTCTTGAGCATTTATTTGGTTTTGTTATTTCATTAATCTCTCATTGTCTACTTTATAACACCGCACTTCTATTTTCAGACTTCTCATAGTCTCTATTAATGTCTCTTGTTCCCCTATGTCCTTGTGTCCATTTGTTTCCATATCTTCATTTCCAACACTGATGTTTTGACCCTAGGATGCTTTATCATGAGGCTCCTTCCGCTTCCTCCATTTCCTAGATCTTCATTCTTATCTTGTTTATATCCCTTAATTCTGCAAAAGAGTGTGCACGTGACATAATCTTTGTTAGCCAAAACAAAAGCATAAGCATGTATAAAATTTTATGGAAAGGATTGTAAAATAATTATATATATAATTTTTCTCATTTTTAATTTTCCCTAAGGCCATCAATCATTTTATTTTGAATTGGTTGTGAGTTCTGCTACTCGAAACAATTTTCTGGAGGCATAACTAAATTCCTCTCTCTTAGAGTTTTCCAACGACTATTTTCTTTCTTAATTTCGAGCTCGGGGCAAAAGGTTATAGCATTTAGAAATTTCTTGGGTCTTCATTCATTAATTTCCAAAGTATTATCACGTGGTATCCATGTGGTGATTAGTCACTTGTTCCATTCGACGTGGTGTTGACGCGAACATTGACTTGGAACCTTCCACTTGGTCCCTCAATACCCTAATCAACATTTCAAAACACTTTAGATCCTTTATTTATCGTCGAAATATTATATGTCGGAGTGCATCCACTCTAGGCTTCACTTCCCACTCTGAAAGAACTAGTCTAATGACACCCTTCTAGCATGTCTAATGATCCTTGGATTCTAGGAATCAACGCATTTGATTTCTTCAGAGTCTCCACTTGAAAAATGGTTACTCTCTGCTATAGATGGGACCCATGAGATCTATAGTTGATGTCATATCTTCCCTCCTACCATTCTACGACTTAGATTTGTTCTTGAATCCCTTTCCATTGGAGTACAACCACACCAGTCTCGCTGACCACTCTGACCACCACACTCTGACTATACTCCTTACAATAGATCAAACGATTCCTAATCTCATCCTATGACGATTAGGATTTAGTCGGAGTTCACAACTGCTCGATAGTTAAGGTCCATCCCTTTAACTCTTCTTATTCGGCCATGTGGGACCCATGACAAATCAACAACTGTTGTTACCTTGTGCCCACTCAACGATCAACGATGCCGATTGTTCCTCAGATTCCCCCCCGTCAGACTGCCCCCCTTCCAGGATTGAAACTCACTCCAACTGAAACCCCTCCAATGAATGGTCAAGATATATCATCCTAGATATCTGAGGGGTAAGATTTAAAGTGATGGCCTAAGGGCCTCCATGACCAACTAGGACCACTCTTGTCCCATCAACCAACCAACTGTCAACACGTATCATCCTCTGAGTACATTGATTTCCATGCTGGAATCCTCATCACCTTGACTACCGAGATGTCACACCACGTCACCATGACATCCCCATTCTCTCTCCTCCTTCTTAAACCACACTAGATCTAAAACTGAGATCATAGGAATATTTACTGATAGATAAAAGGTCCTCCTTCTCCCTCAGAGTCCCTCCCATTGGATTGCCTCCACTTCGAGCATCCAAGGTCACTCCGACCCTAAGACTCCGATGACACTCATTGCAATCAATCCAATGACCCAGATCTCTCCGAAGTCACTCTTCGATGGATGAAAAACTATCAGAGTCCCTCGTCTTCGAACTCTGATACCATTCTTTCACTTAGACGTCCCAATGGAAGTGTCCTCCAACCAATGGTGGAGATCCTTCCATCCTTAGATCCAACAATTTTCAATTAAGGGTGGCCAACCAAAGGCTTAGGCCCAACAATGGCCCATTAGCTCAACTGGCACATCCACACGTGGAAATGAAGGGGAAGTATCACATGTTGATAGTTGGAAAGGTATAAAGGATGATGGGGCATTGAATAGACATATAGATTGCGTGTTTGATGTGGTGATAAAAATTACACAAGGTGCAAATACGCAAGGTTCCCTGATTCTCCATGCTTCACGCACATGTCAAAAAGGTTTGGCCTTTGTTTATACAGTCTTCATTCACCTTTCCCCACATGCACATGGAATAAATATTTATGCAATCCAAATATTGATGGTGGATAACCCACTTAGATTGTTGATCGATGATGGTTGTTCATTGGTTTCCTTGCTAAACATACTTTTGATTCAGAGGCTCACATCACGAAGGGAAGGCTAGATAAGATTCTAGGGCCACGATGGATCATCCAAGAACTATTTCCATGGTGATATCAACACTGTTACACCTCGACATTGTCTAATAGCCAATAATTGATTCAATAAATACCACTAGAATTTATGTAACAGGCCCCTTCAAGGCCCGATGTTGTAAACCTAGGGCTCTGATACCAACATATGACACACCAAGAGTAGAAAAGCCAA
>SNQJ01S0001151.1:44933-125327 GCA_010110895.2 Picea sitchensis | reverse complement strand
CACACATGGTTTTTCTCCAAGAAGTTTATGTAACCACCTCTCTTCATTAAAACAATTATGGCTAAATAAAAATATAATAAAATGACTTATATCCTTAAGCCCCCTCTCTAGTGGAATCATAGCTCCTTATAACTCTTGTCCTTGTCCTTATAGAAGCCACCCATGTATTTTATTATTATTGATAATCAAAGAATTACATTTCCTAGGCATTCCAGCCTCTTTCAATTGTTTGGGTGCTCTATCCTTTCATCAAATAAAACAAAACACATTATTTAGTATGGGGACTTAAAACTGGGGTATTACAACAATCATTCAATTAACTTGTTTATTTGTTGATCTAGACGAGCACACCAGAGCATGATGATCACAGTGATGAAATATATGATTTCCTTAACCCAATTGAAACAATTAGAAATGGCTTATGAAAGGAAAACAAAGAACTCTTTTAATTGGCTAGTTGTAAGCCTACAGAGGAGACCATAGCAAGGTTGAAAGAGTTAGAACAGACTATATATCAATATGCGGTGAGTTAAACTAAAAACAATTTCTTTCTACATAAATATTTGGAACCAACACAAGATCCTGGTCATGGAGACATTGCTGGTAGCAGTGGGTCATGGCTTAGGTGACTATAGCTCCTGGGGCCCATGAGACGTTCCCACCATTCATGTCATACCATGGCGCACATGATGGTGTAGTAGATGGAAAATCTCATGAAGAAGAGTCTACACACTGCTATCTTGGAACAACACATGTTCAAAGAACGAGAATAGTATTGGTCAAAATTTCGATGGTTAGAAATGTGGTTCCCTTGAAAATGCCACAAACCCCAGGTACTTATTGATATCTTAGTTAATTCCTATTATTTAAATATTAAAAATTGCATTTTTCAAATTATTTTAAACTAATTATCATATATTTTTGTAGGAAACAACATTTTTTACAAGACCTTGCATGACAAGGACTTAGATATTTTTTGGCCCACCATTCACACATGGTGTAATTCGTAGAAAAAAGAATTGAAAGACAAACTTATTAACCATTTGATCGACATGTTTGGTGATTCACATGGTTGAGCTTGTTTAGTAGAGAATAAGCTTCCACCTTCACATGGTTGGCCTTGTTTAGCAGAGAATAAATTATTCTCCAAACCAAGAGGATCTCATTAATGTATTCCTATTATCCATTTAATGATATTGTTTTTAAATATTATTGAATGTAATTTGATGTGGAATTTTAAGTTCTCCCTTAACATTGATGTTTTCCAATGTTAAATGTGTAGACAAGCCTATTACAAGGACTTGTCAATGTAGAATGCTTGCTCGAGTTAGTGATTGATTCAATGAACATTGACACCAATATTGATAAATCAGATGGCAGGAAAAAATGAGTTCCAATTTTAAAGTTTCTTGTACTAAGTTTGATTCTATTCTTAGTTATATGTTTCTACTTGTATCGGTTTGCTATTTTGTATTGTTGACTTATATCTCTAGTTCAACAAAACAACATCTTTTGTTTTGTTTGTGTAAAATAAATAGTTTAATAATAAATAACTCCTATATCACCATCAATATAAATCAATGCTATCATATTTGAGATTCACACTTTTTTCACTATCAAAATGATATAGAGATAATGAGAATATTGTTCACTTAGAATGCACTCCTGAACAAGGTAACACCCAACACATAATTCAAGAGAGATAGCCTAGGTTTCCTCCCTAACGAGGATGCACCCACCCTGCCAACAAATTTCAACTCAACATCTATCACTTAAGGAGCTCATCCTCTTTCCAATCTTTCTATGTTGACTTGCGTGTATTGAGTGTACTCATGTAAATGCGTCTTTCCATCCCTTTGACTATGTGCATGCTTTCTTTAATATTTCTTCCTGTTGTGTGGACCTATTGGTTTCTTTAATATTTCTTCATATTGTGTGGACCTATTGGGAGGTTTTATTTGACACCCTCCAATAGTATTTTTACCATCCAATCCACCTCAAAAATATACTGTCCATATGGTATCATCCCTCAAGAACCTAGGAATACATTACAATAGTACATTGAGGTGTTCACTTGGTTTTGCATTCAACTCCAGGGTCTAGATCTAGATGAGGTATTCATTGTATCACCACTTGGGAGGTATTCTTTTACATCCTCCAATAACAGTTTTACCATCCAAGCCACCTCAAAAATCTATTGTCTATATGGTATCATCTCCGTCAAGAACCTATGAAGACATTACAATAGTACATTGAGGTGTTCACTTGGATTTACATTCAATTCCAGGTTCTAGATCTAGAGGAGGTATTTATTGTTAAATTTAATTCTACGGTATTGGATTTTGTTAGATTCAAAGTTTCCATGTTTGAAAGTGTTTCCCTTGACTAGGAATTGGAACATGCATCGAAAATTAAATACAAAGTTCAATGGTGGATTAATTTCCAAGCCTCCAAAAACCCTAACTCTCATTCCAACCACCACACTTAGAGTGCTCCCAATAGTCCTATAGCCTTTAGTCCTCGTCCACAAAACCCTACATTTGTTATTCCTTATTCTCCTATACTTGATCAATGGTTCCACTACCATTTCACACAACCAACTCTATAACAAATAACCATGCTCTCAAATATCCATAGTCATATTGTCATCCCAATTCCAACATTGCATCCTAGACTTTTTATCCTCTAGCTATTGCATAGATATTGAATTCTGTCGCCTGTGTTTTCTTTTTTTTAATTGAACACAAATAACCTTCTTCCACCTTTACCAAAATTCCCAAATCTTACACTAATAGACTACAAATTCTCATATAGGATTTCTCATCACTCCAAATTCACAATAAAGTCTAAAACCAATAACTACATTAATCACTATAGTTACAGGCTCTAGGAAATGATCACTATATTAATTCAATGGTAACGTTTAGATATTCCTTCTATCCAACCACATCAAAATCTAGGACACCAAGAGAATGTTTCGTAATTTTCCCTAGCAATGATATGTCTAGGTTTACATGAGTCATAGCTGTACCTTGGGTGACAATGTTGACTCTTGTAACTATCCTCTCTGTAGCATCATTGATTGGATCATTGATTATCGTGACACATATGGATTCAATGGCTTAAAAATCCCTTATTGCACCTGGATTGCACTTGGACGAAAACAACAAATATTTCCAAGTATGGTGCAGACCTTGAAGGATTTATGAACAATTCTTTTCTTCCCCAAGAGTCAGGTGCAGGAGCATCTCACAACAAGTTCTAGAACTGACCCAAGGGGTCAAAAAATTTACCAAGGGAGTTGGTTTCCTAATTTTATTTTGTAATCTTTGTAAAATATATCTTTAATATTGATTTGTTTCATAGTTGTTAGTTTGTTGCTGAGATTCAAGAAATAATTCCTAGTATAGAGGTTTGTTTAGATACTTCGAGTGAGTTGGTTTTGCTAGAGCTATTTCGAGAGCTCTAAGAATATATTTGTGATTTTATAATCTGACAGAGGTTAGGAAGATAGAGAGAGTGAGGAGGAGTGGTTTTGGAGAAATTCCATGTGTGCAAGTTGTGAGAGAATTTTTGAATATTATAAATAAAGTTCCATTGTGTTCCATAAATTACCGTGTTAATTCTGTAATCTAGAATTGTGTGTATGAGCATATTTCGTTTGTTTATTTCATGAGTTCTCTCCATACCGGGAAATACATATGTCATACTGTGTGAATCGATAGATCAAAGTTCATTGTGTGGCATATCGATCCCAAATTTTGCATTGGGAGCATATCGATCGAGATCGACGCAAATCCTCTTTGCAACGAGAAGATTTAATTGTTATTATCATTATTTGAATGAGATTAAATATGGATTGTTGGATCATAGATCCAATACATAGGGGATGTAGAATCACGTTTAAGGTTGATCATTGATCATCATAAGGATCAACGATCCTCGTCGACTTCACATAGGAGAGAATATCATAGGTTAATAAAGGTGTGGGTGTTGAGGGTGGTTTATAAATTTACCACTGAGACACGTGTTCCACACTGGTAGTACCGCAACCCCCTCGAAGTGGATTTTAATACCATCATCTAACCCCCCGAGACACTGTATATGAAAACCACTTTCCAAAAGTGGAAAACCATAGTTTTGTGTGAAAATTTAACCATGGGTATAGTATATGGTCGCATGGAGACTTAGTGCCATATCAAGTCAGAACCAAAGAATCACAAAGGAACTAGCACTGGGTCGAAAAGACACTTAACATAAACATGGTTGGGTTTCCATTTGGTAAATGTTGTACAACAAAGAGAATTATATTTAATTATATTTAATTTTATCCTTATCTATGCTCTAAGTTATTAGATTTAATTATATTAGTTTTAAATTTTATTTAGTTTTAATAGTTATATTTGTGATTTCTATGCATATATTGATTCAAATTTATTAAAATTAATCGTATTTCATTTTAAATATATAGAATATAGTATTAAAAACTAATAAACATATGTTTTATTAGTTTTTATATATTCTATTTATTTAAAATGAAATACGATTAATTTTAATAAATTCCAATTAATTAAACGAAATACAATTAATTAAATGAAATGCGATTAATTTTAATAAAACAATGTGTTTGTGTGCAAATATATCGTGATTAAACATGGAGTGTTGATCAGAAAAGCGTGGAGATCTACAGTTTATAACGAACCTCGCTACCCCATGCTGATCGACATTTAAAAGGGCATAACCCCTCGAGGTGACGTAGGACGGATTTGATCAATGCTATCTATCAAAAAAATGATCCACCTCGAACCCCTGTCACATGGTATTCAAAACCGTCACTCGACCCTATGCATAAATATGAAATGAAACTACCCTAATGCTCCCGAAACCGTCGGTTTTGTAAATATTCGATAATTTGTAAATATGTTATATTATAAATCAATAAATGTTTTTCTTAAATGTGTGTGTAAATAAAATATTGTTTGCTGGGTTATTTTTATAAAAGTCCATTGGTTATTGTTAACGAAGGATGAAAGTGACTTGAACTCACCCGATCCTTTTCAGAGCGTGCTTTTGTCAGATTTGTCAGCAAAATCAAGGGGTTTCTTCAACAATTGTTTCGGGTAAAAAGATAAAGGCCCGTTTCCTGTCAATTTGTCAAAATGTCAAAACCCTCAAGTTCAAAAAATTCCAGAAACCTATCTACAGTAGAACCATATTTATAGGACATGGATTGTCAAATTTTCTAACCAATTACTTTATTTGATCTCTATGAATTGAATAAACTATATTTTGATAGATATAATTAGTTACATGATCATTTTCATGCATGTGATTCAAAATTGGAAAGTTTCATTGTTCCGCTAAATTATAATTTCCCATAATTTGTTCACTTGTTTGCTTTGAATTATGTCCCATCCTCTAGGAGTGTATTGTCTAGAACTGGGTCATTGTTATTTGAAATTTCAGCTGAGTCGATTTGTGAGATGTTGAAAGTCCAACAAATTACAGATGGTTAGGTCCTAAATGAAGAATCTTTAGTTATTATCTATAAAGAGTTAAATTTACACGAAATATAAGCTTTAATTGTCTTTAATGGAGAAAGATAATAGTCCTCCTGAAGAGTTTGATAATTATAAAACTGTTATATTTTCACCAATCTCGCAACAAATTATCAACATGGCTTGTGTTGTTTTGGGATATGAAAATGGTAAGATTGTGGATAACACTATATTAGGTCTATTTAAGTTTATTTTCCCTTTGACAATACAACCAATTGTTAGATTCCATTTTGCAAAGTATAAAGATAATTCTCTGCACTACCAACTCACCAAATTTACACTAAGTAGATCCTGTAGATATCAATCTTATCTAGTATATTTGATTTTGTTTTTCAACGCAAATAAATTTTCAAATTTGAACTTAGAAACTGAAGATAATTCTAGAAATCATGTGTCAGTCATTCATTGGACACTAATAGTTAGAAAGAAGCCACAAAATGTTGGATGTTCAAACTTTGTCAATACATTTATGGCCGTATCATATACCCTGTTTCATATAGAAAGTCCTCCTAGAACCTTTCTCAAAGTAAAGACACTTTTGCATGACTCTGTAGAAAATAACTAGGAGACTGGTATTTATTCGAGAAATATACTGAAATAAGGATATATGGAGCAGAAATTAAACCTTTCAGATTTCCCAAATTCCTTATCCTAAGGATTTTTTCCTTACAATTCATAAGGAAAAGTCTTATTTCAAATGATATTCATTTTGTTTCAAAGAAAAAGAGGACTAATTTCAAGTTGAAAAGAGAAGTGGGACCTTTTATTGTCAACAATAGAAAAGCTTTGCAGGTTGTAGAATTAATGTTGCAAGGATTGAATCTTGGGCAAGGATAAACGTGGTAGTTTTATCCTTTTGGAATCATATAATCCAAAAGACAAGAGATTGAATTAAATTCCTATGAGCACCATAGAAAACCTCAAGTGGAGCAAATAATGAACCTGTACAATTGGAAAGATGTTCAGAAGATTATTTAGGGGAAAATACAGAATGTATCTAAGGTTTCTCAAGCAATGGTAATTAATACACCCCAACAAAAAGAGAAATAATTTAAAAGAAGTTTTCTAGAGGAGCTTCAAGTTGTCTCAGATTAAGAATATGAGCATTCCAGGAAGAAACAAAGGATTGAAGGAAACACAAAGGAAGTTTTAGAAGAATATATTGAAGTTATAGAAGATACGTCAGAAGAGACTCAAAAGAAACATGCTTTTACAATATAGTTTTTTTCAATCAGATGCCTTTGATAGCATCCTGAATCAAGAAGGTGCAACATATTCATAAATCAAGCCAAAAAATGTATTTTCAGAATATGAGAAAATGAAGGACAAAAATGTACAGATCAAGCAAATTTTGTTGCCTGAGCTTGATATAGATTATTCTAAATATAGATTGTTGTCTGCATTAGATTTTGAAAAAAGGAAGATTAAATTTGTCAATATTAGAACCTACTGATCAAAATCTTAGGAGTGTTGACAATTATAGAGCAACACAATTTTTAGTTGATCTTGAAAAAATTCATATAATTGACAATATGGACTTTCTCAGACAAACACGAGAGATGGTGAAGAGATATTTCATCCAAATGACTCTTGGTATGAAGAAATTACAAAAGGTAAATAGTTAATTGAAGGAATATTTGAGACAAGAAAAGGTTCTTACTGGGAGAAAGCAAATAAGGATTGATGATTTGATGAAGAAACTCTTAAGACTAAGAGACAATTCTAAGGATAAGGAGCCAATGCAACAAATAATGACCTCAAAGTATAATGATATCCTTATACTAAATAAGACGCTACATTTGACTGATCTTGATCATGTGCAAACTCTAGAGCTACAAGCAATCCAACGGGGAAAAGATCAGCTTTTAAATCAAATGGTTCACATGAATAACAAATTCAGATTTTGAAACATGGATCTTCATCGTCACAAGGTTCAACTTATGTAGATTCATCAAAATATCTAGTTAAGAGTTTGGCTAAGCTAAATTTTAAAGAAATTGAATTGGAAAAATCCAAGAAGGAAGTGTCTACACAAAATGATGATTTTTGTTTCCTCAAAGATCAAATTGCAGAAGGAGATAAACAACTTAACATCTATCAATAAGCTAAGGCTAAGATACACCAAGATTATGAGCCGTTGAAAAATAAATTAGGAGGAAAATTATATTTGATAGGATCCAGACGTTTGATTTGGGACAAAATTTCTGAGGAAATCACCAAAATTTGGGATTATATCATAATAATGGATTAATAACTTGGTTTCGCAAGGAAGGTGGAAAGATACGTTGAAGCTTCTTTCAAAGAGATAGGAAATAGACCTTACACAACTACCCAAATTATTAATTTACACAATTCCAAATCAAATGAAGAATTGAGTAAAAAAGGAATTAAAAATCAAACCAACATGGTCATGGAGATTGAAAAGGTTTTTACAAAAAGAAACCTAATTCAACAAGCTCAGAACAAATTAATCCCTTTACAAAGAAATGTTGAATGGTTTTCTATCCTTTACAAGAAAATGGTTGAAAAGGGTTTACCCGAATTAAGGGACGAAAAGGGAAATTTATTCTCTCTTCAAAATTACCAATTTCTTTTGATAAAATCTAGAGAGGATACAAGTAAATTCAGAGGAATTACATGAATGTTAAAAGGTCAATTAATTGTTCACCTTTTGGACGAAGACTTCTTCCTTTCATGGCAACTCATAAATTTATTTGTAATTACCCCAACATATAAAAAATATACTGAAGTGGATATTTCTTATAATAAAATGATTAATTTTAAATATCCATCAAAGCAGGATTGGGATCGACTCATTAGGTTAGAATGACTTGGCAAACAACTTTAAACAAAATCAAGGATTCTGTTCTAGAAATATTTTAATTTTGTAATTTATGTTGACTTGTAAGTAGCTTGCATAACCAATTTTGGTTACAAGTGATATGAATATAAGTATGCACTCGATTGGAATGTAAAGGGACTTTTTCTTGCTACAAGGCTTGAGAAGAAACAATTATTAATGAAAAGTTTCATTTACAGAGATTAAAAGATTCTTGTTTTCATGATCTGGGTTGTGTGCTTTTGAGTTTTCATAATCATTTGATTTATTTATATTTGTTTGATAAGTGTGACCATTTGGTACGACAAAAACTATTGCAACAACAAATGAAAATCATTAAACATAGCTTTCAAATGATTCACTATAAGTGTTTCTATGACCTATGTTTTATTATTATGCCTTTAAATTTTAAGAGAATTTTTCTTTTAAGATTTATTAAAACATTTTCATCACAAGGATATATCGTGTTTTCTTATTCCATTGAAGGATAAGTAATATTTATTCAATTCAAATACATTATTTATCTTTTCATTTTTGTTTTTCTTTTTCAACTGCCCATCGTATTGATAAATTTCAATCAATTTAGAGAGTGAAAACAAACCTTTTATAATATGATAAATATTCATTGATAGTTAAGTAGAAATTCTAGGGCAGTACATAAGTTATTTGTTTAGCTACAAAAAAATTAAAAATAATTGTAAATAGTTGTACAATTTTTGTTTAAGTTAATATGAATGATTGGGTATGGGGAATTGAGAGTGATGAGAGGAGGGGGAGGGGGGGAGTGATGAGAGGAGGGGGAGGGGAAAATGAGCTTCTACCTTCACGTGGTTGGCCCTATTTAGTAGAGAGTAAATTATTCTTGAAACCAAGAGGATCTCATTAAGGTATTCCTATTATCTATTTAATGATATTGCTTTTAGAGATTATTGAATGTAATTTGATGTGGAATTTCATGTTCTCCATTAACATTTATTTTTTTCGATTGTTGAATGTGTAGAAAGGCCTATTTTGAGGACTTGTCTATGTAGAATGCTTGCTCGAGTTAGTGATTGATTCAATGAACATTGACAACAATATTGATACATCGGATGGAAGGAAAAAAGTGAGTTCCAATTTTAAAGTTTCTTGTACTAAGTTTGATTCTTTTCTTAGTTATATGTTTCTATTTTTATTGGCTTGATATTTTGTATTGTTGACTTTTATCTCTAGTTCAACAAAATAATATATTCTATTTTGTTTGTGTAAAATAAATAGTTTAATAAATAACCTCTATGTCACCATCAATATAAATCAATGCTATCATCTTTGAGATTCACACTTTTTTTCACTATCAAAATGATATAGAGATAATAAGAATAATGTTCCCTTAGAATGCACTCCTGAACAGGGTAACACCCAACACATACTTCAAGATAGATAGCCTATGTTTCCTCACTAAGGAGGATGCACTCACCTTGCCAACAACTTTCAAATCAACATCCATCACTTAAGGAGTTCATCCTCTTTTCAATATTTCTATTTCAACTTGAGTGTATTGAGTGTACTCATGTAAATGCACATTTCCATCCCTCTGACCATGTGCATGAGTTCATTAATATTTCTTCATATTGTGTGGACCTATTGGGAGGTTTTATTTGACACCCTCCAATAGCATTTTTACCATCCAAGCCATCTCACAAATCTACTGTCTAGATGGTATCATCCCTGTCAAGAACCTAGGAAGACATTACAATAGTACATTGAGGTGTTCAATTGGCTTTGCATTCAACTCTAGGTTCTATATCTAGAGGAGGTATTTATTGTATCACCACTTGGGAGGTATTCTTTTACACATTCCTAAATTGAATAAAACATATACAAGCATGATAATTAAGAAAGGCATGTATGATACAGATTTATTTTTGGAATGAAATGAAAGTAGATAAATTACAATGAAATATTAATGAAAATTTCCAGAAACAAAGAAATACAACAATACTTGATTTCTATTAATGAAAGAATTGTAAAGAGATTGTAAAGAGATTGTAAAAATACAGGGTGCAAGACTCACTAGAATGGTGGCAGCTTTATCTCCGAGAAGAGATGTGACGACTACACTCATTGGAAAGAAGATGATTACAATGAGGTTCAAGAGACCTTTTTATGTTAAACAAGAGTGCCAAAAACCTATACATCCAAAAACCTTACCCTAGGATATGAAACACCAAAATTCATGTGGGCCCCGTTTGGGTAAGTTAGTACATTAACTTCCTAGGGTCGTAAGTTTTGCATACGATCTCCATTTTAGGCACATGATAGGCCATTGGAAAGGTATTTTAGAGAACTACACATTATGCCATCAAAATCTGACTCCGTCTATAGTTTGACTGTGGCATGCCGAAATAACACTGTTTAGGGCCCCAAAACGACCCTCGAGGTACAACAAGATGTGATGACATGAATACATACAAAATAAGACAATTGGATTAGGTGGGAGGCCACCAGTATCCACCTAAAAGATGTGTATGGCTTCAGACATCCCCAAAAGTGTAGAACCCACAATTACAAAGAAGTACAAAAGAACGTCTTGAACTAAAAAACTGACAAGAGAAGCTAGTTGGAATAGGTGGGTGGCCACCAATATACACTTGGATCAATCCTCCTCCCTTAGGAAGCAATGGTCTCCATTGCGTTGAGTGCCTAGGGAAGAGAGGAAAGCATTTTCTGAATCTGAATCTTGGTGAGTTGCATGTTGTGTTGGAGAAGTTGTGATGTTTGGTCTATGGAAGACTATCAAACACCTATTGCTCACAGGGTTGAACATGATCCACCAATATGTTGTCTCTGGGTTTGATGGGGCATTATGTAAGCACTATTATAGGTGAAGAAACAATCCATTTTTGTTGGATAGAAGGTGTTGAGGATGTAATGGTTGTAGCGGTCTGTTGTTCATCCTTTGAACAAATTGTGAAGAGGATGAATTTTGCAGTATGAGAGATTACCTTGCGACACTATTTTGGTGGAGCATTAGTTGAAACTACCTCTAGTATCATATAGAGCTGACCTCCCAGAGTAATAATGACACTATAGGGTCTAGACTCATAGAAAACATGACGTATCCACATATATGGTTGGACCAAAACAACATCACAAACATCAAGAGGGAAAACATCACACACTACCTCATCCTTGAAGGGTTGGATGCCATCAGAGAGGCAACACTACTGGCTGACACAAATATATCGTCCCTAGTGAAGCCACCCGATGTTGTATGGTTGCGGGTGTGGTGTTGTCGAAAATCCCAATTGTTTGATGGAATCAGCTGAGATGAGGTTCTTCTGGCTGCCATTATCAACAATGAAATGCAACAAGGTCCCATTCACCCATATATGTGAATGGAAGAGGCATTCCCCCTCTTCAGGATCTACTGATTCTTCTGGTTGAATTTTTGTGGTCGTGACAATAACAGTGGGGTCTGCGTCGATGATCTGTCTATTTTCAATATTTTCTGGATCAGATTCTGAATTAGGGTTTGGCTCTGTGTCTTTGACCTCGACCACCAATGACTTTTTCGAGTGACATTCATCGGTGTTGTGTGAGGGGATTTTTTGGAAGTCACACCACTTCCCAATGCCATTATTCATCTTCCCTTTACCCTTTTTGTCCTGTGTCTTGGACTAGTTTTATATAGGTTGTTGGTTAGGGACGTCTTTATTGTGCTTTGGTTGTTGCAGATTTGCAGGTCCGAATTCCATTTGTTCCAGTGCCTAAATTTCTGCTCGATTCTGACAAAATATCAATATGCAACTCCTAAGGATGATATGTTTAGGAAACCCATTTCATTTTGGATGTACCTATGCAGAGCCCCATGATATTTCAGAACCAGATGCCTCTCAGAGTCTTTGATACCCAACTTGGTGCGCAAGGTATGGAAAGTATTTGTGAACTCCAACACTGTTTGGCTCTTCTCTTACCACAATGTGGTCCATCTCATGCACTGGTCTTCATAGTTATCAACAAGATAGTACTGTTCTTTGACCACATCCACAAAAAAATCCCAAGTGGGCTCAACCCCATATATTCCATATGCCTCTATGGAAATTTTCTCCCAGTAAGTTTCCCACCAATGTTTGACATGGGGGAGAGCCTTAAGGAGAGAAGTTTCCCACCAATGTTTGACATGGGGAGAGCCTTAAGGAGCTGCGAAGGTGATATTTTCTCTGTCGGAAATTTTTTAAAGAGAGAAATAACCTTCTAATAGATTTAACCATTTTTCTAGGGCTTCCACATATATCTAACCTTCAAATATGGGAATACAAAAATTCAGTTGTACCTTTAAGGGAGTGGTTCCTCCAAAATGACCGCTTGATGAATATGTGCCTATTGTTATCGACAAACGTTGAAGAATGTGTGCAAAATTCTCCATCATATTGTCCCTCTGTCGCGTGAGAGTTTTCTCAAGCAACGTGTTAATAGAATCTTCTGCTCCACTATCTTTATTTTCTACTGCCATTGAGTGTTTCTTGGGTGTGCGAGACTGATTTTCCTCGAGAGATAAAAAATTGAGACCGAACTGGCTATACTCGGACTTCATTGGGGACATGCACTGAAAAACAATCAAGAGCATCTTTCTCTGATACCACTGTTCCGGATTTATTTTCGGAACAAAATGAAATTATAAATTTTTTAATGAAATACTCATGAAAATTGCCAGAAACAGATAAATACAACAGTATTTGATTTCTATTGATGAAAGAATTGTAAAGAGACTGTAAAAATACAGGGTGCAAGACTCGCTAGAATGGTGAAAGATTTATCTCTGAGAAGAGATGTGATGGCTACAATCATTCGCAAGAACATGATTACAATGAGGCTCAAAAGGCCTTTTTATGTTAAACAGGAATGTCAAAACCCTAGACATCTAAAAACCTAACCCTAGGAGATGAAACACTAAAAGTCATGTGGGCCCTGTTTGGGTAAGTTAGTACATTAACTTCCCGGGGTCATAACTTTTGCATACGATCTCCATTTTAGGCACTGATAGGCCATTGGAAAGGTCTTTTAGAGAACTACGCATTATTCTATCAAACTGTGACTCTGTCTACAGTTTGATTGTGGCATGCCAAAATAACACTGTTTAGGGCCCCAAAACGACCCTAAAAGTATAGCAAGATGTGGTGACATGAATACATACAAAATAAACTAGTTGGATTAGTTAGGAGGCCACCAGTATCCAACTGGAAGATGTGTAGGGCTTCATAAAACCACATAAGTGTAGAGCTCACAATTACAAAGAAGTACAGAAGAACGTATTGAACTAAAAAACTGACAAGAGAAGCTAGTTGGAACAGGTGGGTGGCCACTGATATCCACATGGATCAATGTATTTTCATATTTATATTATAAAATTGCATCGCATGCACAACAAACATACACAGTTGCAGAGAAACGAAAACTTATTCTATATTCACATAATTAGGAAAGATGAATGTACACCACATACTTGTGAAGAGAAACACCAACCACATGTAAAATACATGTTGTAACATAGGTTAAAATTCTAAATAAAAATTCAATTTTTTTATTAGAATATGTATTTTGAGTTCTATATTATTATTATTATTTTCTAGATGTTAACTTGGTTTTAATCTATTAGAGTAATTTCTCTTCTTTTATTTTGTGTTGGTTTTGTTTCTATATTAGGTTTTACCTTTCATTAATGTACATTTAATTTAATTTTTGTTAATGTACCAATGCACTAGTTATAATTGAACTTGGAAGCCCAAAAATTAGTCATAAAATGCATCTTGTTTGTTATTTAGCATTAACAATAAGATATATGCAAATCAAAGACAAACTGCGGCCACAATAAATCTCTGGGTTTAAGCAATATCTTTACCAAGATTCCATTCTTGATGTGGTATACCCCTCCAAAATGGTATATCTTTTTTTTTAACAAGAACTAAATAAGGAATTTGAATTAAAAGGTCGTGCCATACACAAAACAACTGTCAAAATTTACAAAAAAAAGTCTTGAGAGCACCGGAGCAAAACTCTGATTTCTAAATGATATACAAAAGAAACAAAGACTTATGATTCTAGTCACTGAAACTGCCATGTATATTCTTATATATTGTCCTAATAAAAATATGCATTTAAAATATTGCATTAAGCTACAATTTATAGGTGCCAATCTTGTCTTCTATCTGTTCCTGATGTATTTCCTTATATTTATATTGGTTCTGCTCTATGTCCTATTTGTGATTCATATGCTCCATCTTTGAAATAGTTTCGTTCCCATTCCACCATATTTAATCTTTGCAAAAGTGTGGTTACTATTGATTCTTGTTCTTGAATTTTTTGTCTTTTAGTTTCACGTACTTGAAGACATCGTACTTCATGTTCAAGATTATCGGTTTTGTGGATCAACATTAACATTATTTGTTCCATTTATCTTGATTGTTGATTCTCATGAATAATGTTTTCTATTATGTTAAGGAGGAGCGACAAAATATTTTCCATATTTTTCTCCTTGCATTCTCACTGTATTGTGCATGTATATTTTCCATGTTGCTTAATCTCCGTGCATTCTCACTCTATTGTGCCCGTATTCCTTCCAATATTTCCTCAAAACACTTCAAATATCCTTTGAACTTGACCCAGAAAGGATCTATTATAATGGAAATTTATCCAAGATCACTATTCTATTATCTCTAATCTCTATGATGAAATCACACTGTAGAAAGTTCACTAAAGGATCAACAAAAAATGGATTTCCCAAGATGAGTAATACTTAGGTTTGACAAGTCCAAGGAATGAATCTAAGAAGGCCACAGAAGAGAGAGGAACTGTGAACATGGGTCAATATAAACTAGTATAAGTTTGAAGGTTCAAAGAGAAAGGGATCAAGGATGGAATTCCGAGGGAACAATGAGAGAGGGGTCAGGGTAATAGGGAATGGGGAGGGGTAAGGATGGATTAAAGGAGATGGATATGAGAGAGGTCAAGGGAATATTGATAGAGATAAATCTCTAAATAAACCAAACATGAAAAACCAAGAAAAAGGAAACAGAAGCAGAGGGTGAGAGAAGGAAGGTGAGGTAGTGAAAATAAGTTAAGAGAGATTCAACAAATAATAAAATTCACATATAAGAAATCTATTTCTTTTCAATCCCAAGGGATTCCTATAGAGAGTTTCAATAGTCTTTACATATATAACTTGTGTGTGCCTGGATATTGATGGATGTTGATCGCAGAGAAGGGCCAGATTTGAAAAAAGGGAAGTCGCTTGACTCAGAACTGTGACCTAGGACGAGCCTTTGAAACCAAAGCATTCGACCTGATGTGATCGCCATTCTCGAGCTCACAGATATCTGGGTTTCACACATGCCTGTGGTATTAAATTCATAAAACAAATTTAATGGTGAAATATGTGATAAGATCGCTACACCACTCCCAATGATGTTTCCTCTTCCACGTCATGACCTATCTTTTCCATATATATATATATATATTTATTTTTAAATTTTTAAATTTTTTAAAAGCCCAGAAAAAGGAAATGAAAGCAGAGGGTGCGAGAAGGAAGGTGAGGTACTAAAAATAAGTTCAGAGAGATTCAACAAATAATAAACTTCACATCTAAGAAATGTGTTTCTTTCCAAGTCCAAGAACCTAGGAAGACATTACAATAGTACATTGAGTTGTTCACCTGGATTTGCATTCAAATCTAGGTTCTAGATATAGAGGACGTATTCATTGTATCACCACTTGAGAGGTACTCTTTTACACCCTCCAATAGCATTTTCACCATCCAAGCCACCTCACAAATCTATTGTCCAGATGATTCGAAAAAGAGCTTAACATAAACATGGTTGGGTTTCCATTTGTGAAACGTTGTACGAAAAAGAGCATTGAACTTTGTGACACTTTTGTCTGTAGAGCTTGTCGAGCCTTTGTCACATGGTTTGCAGGGGGTTCAATTTCTAGCAGTGATCAAGAAAAGTTAGCAACTGTATTGAAGTTTCCTCCCTTGTAACAAACACCCATGGTATTCAACAAAGCCGACCTCAAATGGAATTTTTGAAGGTTGCAATGATTAAAATAGACCGCAAGCTCTTTCTTTTGAACAATATCATACTTAAATTCCTTTCTGTTGACCTGCATCTCAATGCTTCACTAACATTATAATTTGTTATTGCTTTGTAAGCTAGTCTAAGTTTCTCATCTAATAAATAAATCCTAAATACCAAAGTTGACGGACCTCTAACATTTGGACTAGCAGTCTCACTCCAAAAAACCAACTTGTCTACTTAAGATTAATTATAGGTTTCCACGTCATATCGGGAAAAACAAATCTTATGTTCATAATTCCTCGATGCCCCTAGGTCCCGATGTTTGATAATTATGATAGTAACAAGATATAATGAATAATTAATCTAGGATTAATTAATTTAAAATTTTACGTCGTTGATCATATTTGCGCCATCTTTTCCATGTTAATAAGGCCTTCCATCATATGCTTTGCAATTAATGGTATTAAAATGCAAATTAATGGTAATTGGTTGGTAACATGTATGTTTTAAATTTTGATGTATAATGTTCTTATTGCTTTGCACAAGTTCATGGTTTCCATCGATTTCAAATTTTGTTTGCAGACCTATCTTTTGCGACACGTGGCACCCATCCCACGTGTATGACATGTGTCGTCAATTTTAACCCCATACACGTGGCACCCATCCTACGTGTATGACACGTGTCATCAATTTTTAACCTCGTCAAACTAGTTATTTGATCATTTCTGTATGACACATGGCACTTGTGTATAATTTCCACATCAGTTTATCTTATGTCATCTTTTCCACGTCATCTCAGATATCGAATCTCAGACTTTATTGAGAAGATAATACCCATTGATTTCTACGATACCCCGATTCCCTACATCTAAAAATTTAAGTGATAATTATAGATTAACATGGTAAGTAAGGTTAACACGAGCATTGCGAAAAGGGTTAATTATATGCTTCCACGTTATATCAGGAATCAGACGATAAATAAATCCTTGATGTCCTAAGGTCCCGATGTTTGATAATTACGATAGTAATTAGATACATTGAAGAATTAATCTTGTATTAATTAATTTAAAGTTTTATGTCGTCGATCATAAGTGCACCATATTTTCAATGTTAATAAGGCTTTCCACCATACACTTCACAATTAATGGTAATTGGTTAGCAATGTATATGTTTTAAATTTTGATGTATAATGTTCTTATTGATTTGCACGATTTCATTAATTCTATTGATTTCAACTTTTATTTGCAGACCCCGTTCTTGGAAAATATTTCTAAGTAGTTTCCATGGTTCCTAGAAAAGAAAAAAAGCAGAATCTATCTCAACAGATGGAAGATCGGGAATCTAAGAATCCCAATTCTGATCTCTTCTTAGACACTTCTTATAAAATGCACTCCAGGAGAAATACTTGGTATGATATCTTCAATATTTTTGAGGAATAAAAGTCTGGCACAACAACAGAGAGTGAGAGTGACGATGACACCTATGCCCCAGAAAGAACTTTTCAGGATATTGCTAAGTCCGGGTTACAAAAATTTGTTGTAAGACCTAGGTTGAAGGGATACACAAATATGATATGTTGGGATCTGGAACATGTATACCTCCGTACATGGACTATTTTCAACAATTAGAAGGTGGTTATTGGATCCTTCAGGCTTGCATACATCCAAGTAATGTATAAAATTCTTAAACATGAGATTATTTATAATAGCGATTTCCTGGAAAATTTTAATCAAGAGGAATGTGTGCAATATGGTTTACAATTTCCACAATTAATTAAATATTGGTGAGCTGATGAGAATAAGTTTAAAATTGACAGCTTTGGTAAATATGCAACTTCTTCCTGCAAACTAGAGAAACTATATGTAGCCACCCTAATGTGCCGATTATATGGTGAAAAGTGTTCGACAACACAGGTGTTCCAACAAAGGACGAACACCTTTAGTAACCACTCACATAACCAGATCAAAGATCAACACACCGATGTTTTCACATGGTAAAACCCCTACAAGGAAATATCCACGGCCCTAACCAACGCGACCACTTGGAGTAGTTTATTAATGTAAAAAAAAGATTACAAAGATATTTTACAAGAGAGTTTCTCACAATCGATCATCAACAAATGAACCTCCATGCTCTTTAAATAGAGATAATGGACCAATCGGGTGTTAAACTACAAATCAATGGCCGTTAAGATTGAGGAGAGTATGAACCGTCAGATCACTCTATGTCGGGAACATATTATGACCGTCGGATTTCCTAACTACAAATGCATACTAATGCATACTAAAGAAACAGACTAGAAAACACACTTTTACCTAACGACACAATAGACCAAGTAGATATTAAATAACTCATAAGTGTCTAAATATCCTAACATCACCCCTTAAGAACAACTTGGGATAGGATTGAACGATTTACAATAGTGACACAATAGGAGAAGGAAGGAGGCATTATAGCCTATCCCCCCTGAATGACAACTTCTTGAACTCCTAACATATAAGATCAAATTTGGAAAACTTTGCTTTTATAAGAGAATTTGTGAAAATATCAACACATCAAGCACATCGAGCTACACAAGCACTTCAATAACTTGATCATAAAATGAGCTTTATGATGAAGTGCATGTGTAGCTAGATGTGTTTTCTACGTTGATGTCGAACTGGGTCTTTAGCGATCATGATGGCACTTTGATTGTCACACCAAAGGCTTGTCGGATGATGGTGCTGGAATCAAAACTCTAAAAAGATGCAATCCAAGTACAGGGCTTCGGCTTGCATTACTTTTTCGATACTGCTTTTGTTGAAGAAAGGTAAAATAGCATTTTTCTTACAGGCCCAAGTGACAGTTGTTGAACCAAGTATGAAAACATAACATGCAATATAATTCCTATCATTAGGGTCACTAGCCCAACTAGAATTAGTGAAACCAATCAACAAAAGAATCTCCACTATTACTCTAATGTATCCCGAACTAAAATGTACCACGGACATAGAGAAGTATCCTTTTAGCTTCTTTCGATGGATTTCATGGGGCATTTTTCATATACCGAGGAAAGAAGACCAACAATAAAGGAAAGATCGGGATGGGTATAAGTCAAGTATAAAAGGCTACAAACTAACTGACACGAGTGGCATGAACTTGAGGAGTATAGGTGGCAGTAAGATTGACTCGAGAATGGAAAGGAGAAGAGGTTGGTTTACAATGCGTCCATGTTAAAGCGATGAAGAAGGGCACAAACATACTTGAACTAGGAAGAAAAATTCCTTCATTGGTTTGAAAAACTTGGAGGCCAAGGAAATAGTGCAAAAACCTAAGTCTGTCATTTCAAATTTCTTCTGCAAAATTTTGGTTTTCACATGGTTTTAAAGTTTTAGTCACTACCAGTGGGATAAGGTCATCAACATAAAGGGACAAGAGTTATGAGATGGATTCCTACTTTCTTGGAAACAGACATATTATGAGATGGCTTCCTACTTTCTTGGTATAGACATTAGGATTAGAATGGCATCTAGAGAATCCAGTGGCAATAAGAAAGGTGTCCATTTTGGCATACCAAGCTCAGGGAGCTTGCTTGAGACCATAAAGAGATTTCTTAAGGCGACAAACAAGGCTAGAGTCATTCTGGACATAGGCAAGAGGTTGTTCCATTTATATTTCTTCTTGGACATATCCATGCAAGAAGGCGGATTTAACATCCATATGATGGACCTCCCATTTATGTGAGTCAAAAAGGGCAAGAACAAGGCAGATGGAATTCATTTTGGCTACAAGGGTAAAGGTTTCACGATAGTCAATTCCTTCAACTTGGGAAAATCCTTTGGCAACTAAACGAGCCTTGTGTCTTTCAACACTTCCATTTGATGCATATTTAGTTTCATAGACCCATTTACATCTCACAAGTTTTCTTCCTTTTGGAAGAGGTACAATATCCCAAGTATTGTTTGCCATTAAAGAATGATACTCTTCATTCATTGTTGTATCCCAATCTGGATGACCTGAAGATTCTGCAAATGTCTCTGGATCATGAGTTTCTGAAACTTGAGCCAAAAGAGACGAGGCTCGTTGGAATTGTGAACGTGTTCGATGCTGATCTGAAGGATCGCCGTCAATATCACCAACTGCTTCTCATGTTGAACGGACCCATCTAGGAAGCGATGGAGGTGGTGCTGGTTCAAGTTCAAAGGACTCATCTGAAGGAGGGTGAGCAAGCGGAGGTGGATTTTCATCCTCACTGTCATCATCGAAAGAAGAAACCAGATTAGAAGAAGGCACAAACGCCGAAGATGGCTCGCAAGCCGAAGAAGGCACAACCGTCGAATTAGGCTCGTAGGCCAAAGAGGGCACAAACACCGAATTAGGCTCGTAGGCCAAGAGATTTTCATCAAATTTAACATATCTTCTAATAATAATTTCATTACAATGTGATTGAAGAAGTCTATAACCTTTGACATCTTCAGAATAACCAACAAATATACACTTTTCACTTTTAGGTTGCAATGCTTTCCTTTTCTCTTCAGGAATGTGATCCCATGCTATACTACCAAATACACGAAAGTGACTTACATCTGGTTAATTTTAGTCCAAGCTTCTTCCAGTGTTATATTTTTAAGAGCCTTTGTGGGAGTGCGATTTACTATGTAATTTGCATAGTTGATGGCTTCCACCCAATACTTTAGACTTAATTCCTTAGATTGGATCATACAATTAGCCATTTCTTTTAATGTGCGGTTCTTTCTCTCAGAAACACCATTTTGTTGTGGTGTATATGGAACAGTGTGTTATAATTGGATTCCCTGTGTAGTGCAACAATTTGTCAAATTATTGTTCACATATTCGCCTCCATTATTTGTTCTTAAAATTTGAATTTGATGTCCAGATTTCTTTTCTACAAGGGCCTTGTAGGCAAAAAACTTGTCAAAAAATTCTCTCTTAAGTTTTAAGAAGTAAACCAAAGTACGTCTGGAAAAGTCATCAATGAAAGTTAAGAAATACTTGCACCTAGAAAAATAAGGAGAAGAAAGTGGACCACACAAATCACTGTGAACAAGCTGCAAAGGACCAGAGGCATGCCAAGAAGTACGTTTCTCAAAACTGTCTCGATGATGTTTTCCAAGAACACAACTGGAATAAACACCATCTTTGCATGAAACAAGAGGAAGACCAGTCACCATCTATTGATTACATAATTGCTGCAATGAGCGATCGTTTAGATGACCAAACCTCTCATGCCAAAGTTTGCTCAAGTCATTGCTATGAGCAATAAAAACTGATGAAAAAGATGATGACCCAAAGTTGTCAAACTTGTACAACCTGGTAATATCATCAACAATTCCAGTTGCAAGAACATGATTAGGATATTTTAGATCCTTGATTACAACTTGGTGAGTTGAAAACTCTACGGTTTTACCTTCACCTGAATGAGTGATTTGATATACTGATAGAAGGTTACAAGAAAGACTTGGAACACATAATACATCATTGAAATGGCCATTTTCTACTTGTACTGTTCCAGACCCTTCAACACTAAGATATCTATGATCACCAACAAATATTTTCTTGGTGTTACATTCATTTAGAGTAGAAAATATGTCTCTATCCTTAGCCATATGATAAGATGCTCCAGAATCAATAAGCCAATTATCATAAATAGAAGTAGAAGGTGTATTGAAGGAGAAACCAAAAGAAGAAAGTGCATGTCCATGAGAAGAAGAAGAAGAAGTAGGATCAATACTGATGTTGTGCTTCTTCATCGATGCTTCTAAAGATGCCATCTTCTTGAAACATTTGGACTCATCATGACCATCTTTATCACAAAAGTTGCAATGTCTGTCAGTCTTCTTATTTTTATATTTTTCTCCTTTGGCTCCATTCGGAGCAAAAACTGTCTGAGTGGTTTTGGGACCCTTATATTGCTTGTTGTTGTGGGGAGGATGTTTCTTCTTGGGATTCTTGGGTTTATCTTTCTGCTGGGCAACTAAGGATTTGTTGGAGGTACCTGTAGTGTTGATCACTCCAAGTTGTACAAGCTTATCTTCCTCTCTAATCAAAGAAACAGAAAAGGACTCAAGAGTGGGTTTTTCATAAGCTTTCCCTAGAGCCTCTCTCATGGCATAAAAGGTAGATACAAACATAGAATATGCACTACTTAGCTTAGAAAGAATAATATAGATGCAACACTCTTCCTCCATTTTTATCTTACATTCTTCACATAAAATTCTGAGTGTTTTAAAACTATATAGATAGTATCCAAGGAAAGAAAATTCACTTGGAATCAAGGTCAGTACTTGATTTTCTAACTGTTGTGCTTGAATAATATTGAGTTTACCAAACACAAATTCAATCTTGTCCCAAGATTCTTCGGGGTCATCAATTTCTTGGAGGTGGTATCTTAAATTAGGAGAGATGGACATTTCAATTAGTCCACGTGCTTCATCACTCATATTAGCCCATTTGGCTTTCTTATCATCATCAATGGGTTCTTTTTCCTTTCCCAAGGTAATCCGGTACAATCCTTTACTTCTTAATAAATCTTCCATATGACATTTCAATTGGAAGTAGTTGTTGTTGGTAAGAAAGACATTACTTGTTGAATCCATATTAAATATGCAGATAACATGGATTTAAAAACTGAAACTGATGATTTGGATGGAAAGATCTCGAAAAGTTATGCGGTTTTAAAAAAATGGCACTGAAAATGGACTTGTGATGTGAGAGTTATGCCCTTTTAAAAAAGGGCATAAACGGTAACCAACTGACCACGTGATAGTGTAAGTTTCTTTATGAAGTGACCCATTTTTATAAAGAGAAGTGGGGATCACTTTTACACTGAAGTTACTTTATAACATAAAAGATGCATGCAAAATAAATAACTCTAAAATAAAATATTAAAGCTACTTATAGTGATTCACTTTTATACTTGAAGTGAAATACACTTTGTAATTTTAGCATGAACTTTTTCAAAAAAGTAACAAAAGAGAGAGTTGAACTCAAGACCTCTTACTTAATAAGGCAAGTTTTAACCAAATGGTCTAGCAAAACATATTGTAATGTTTAGAAGGAGGATTGGGGGCAAGTTTTAACCAAATGGTCTAGAAAAACATATTTTAATGTTCAGAAGGAGGATTGGGGGTGTTGTTGTTGTTGTTGAAGACAGCCTTGGAGAGCATGCTAAAAAAAACTCTTTTCACACAAGAATTTTTTTTTGCTTCTCGATGACAACAAAGGTTAGATCTCGGTTAGCTTACCTGGAAGATGAACCTTTTCCTATCTGTTTTTGATTTTCCGAGATCGCACAGGGAATGGGGAAAAGAGCATACACAGATCTAAAAGAGTAGAAACCCAGAAATAAAAAGATACAAACCGAAATAAAACCAAAATAAAACTTTGTAGAAATTAAAAAAATCCGTATTCAGGCTTTATACCTCCAGATTTGACTGTAATGGTCATATCTTGGGAAAACGAAAACCTTTTCGAGTCAAACGAAAAGTGTTCCTGAATGAAACGAGTGCTCCAAATGTAATGGAATAGTCCTCTCAGTCCATAAATGTATGGAAATGACAGAAAAATGGAGATGAGGAAACTCAGCTTCACGATCTCGATCTACAACATGAACGGGTCTTCAAGCAGACTCTGATACCATGTTCGACAACACGGGTATTCCGATAGAGGACGAACACCTTTAGTAACCACTCACATAACCATATCAAATATTAACACACCAATGTTTTCACGTGGTAAAACCCCTATGGGGAAACATCCATGGCCCCAACCAATGTGGCCACTTGGAGCAATTTATTAATGCAAAGAAAAAGATTACAGAGAGATTTTACAAGAGATTTTACAAGAGAATTTCTCGATATCGATCATCGAAAAATGACTCTCCATTCTCTTTAAATAGAGATCATGGATCAATCGGGTGTTAAGCCATGAATCAATGGCTGTTAAGATCGAGGAGAGTATGAACAATCAGATCACTCTATGTCAAGAACATATCGTGACCGTCGGATTTCCTAACTACAAATGCATACTAATGCATACTAAAGAAACGCACTAGAAAACACACTTTTACCTAACGACACAATAGACCTAGTAGATCTTAACTAACTCCTAAGTGTCTAAATATCCTAACAAAAAGAACCCTAATAATTCCAAATTAGATTAGGTTTCAATTATGCACAAAGTAATTAGTGGTTACAACTTCAATTGGGGTACTATTCTATCTGATAATATCTATAGGCACATTGAAAATTTTCTTAAGCTAAAAGCATAAGGCCAATCCCATCCATTTTATATGTAAGATTATATAATTGATGCAATTTTCTTTCATACTTCTTTTCCTCAAATGGGTTGGCAGTGGACTCCAAGTTCTACATAACCTATTCATATTTATCATTCTAAGCTATGGGAAGAAAATGCCAAGGGGAATTTTTATGAAATTTGTCATCATGTTATTATTCCTCTTCACCAAGAATTCTTTGGTTTTCTACCACCCATGATCACAGAGCAAGACATACACAACTTAGATCAAATTGGTGATTGGTATATTGAAGAAACATTTTCCTATATTAGGGTTTATGGGTGTAATGCTCCTCCTCATGCATTTCCTAAATTTTTATGGGTGTAATGCTCCTCCTCATGCCTTGCCTAATGTTATGCTTGACATACATGTTTGGAGAGAAATAGCCTACCAAACAATAGGTACATGCATAACTAAAGAATTACATGCTTCCTCCAAGAGAGTTTGGCCTACTTTTCCTATGCATATAGGCCCATATACTCTTTTTGGAATAATCCATGCCAAAATAGAAGCTATGGAATTGGAAGATATCAATTTGTCCAGTATTGAACTTAAGAGGCATGACCCTTTAAAAATTTAGATGAAAATTTCCTTCTTGTTGGTGTAAAGAGATATGTTCATGAACAATATCCTCATGATAATATTTTCAGGAGAGCTGTGTCTTATCAAGAAGTTTTGTAGAGAATTCAAGGCCTCCCTAAGCATGAACTTGATGATTTCTTATATTTACAAAAGGAAAGGAGTTTCCTCCCATTGATCCTACAACAAGAGTACACAAGAAAATATCCTAGGACTCAACCAAAGACACAATTTATAGTATCTCAGAAAGAAAAATCAGCGGAAAAATGATCTCAAATGCTCAACCCTTCCCAACAACAGATGGAATCCTAGCCAAACCAAAAAAATGTCAAGGTAATTTTAGAAGCACTATCAAAAGAAATATTAAAAAAAATATCATCCATTAGATAGATCAAAAGAAGTTACATGTTGAGTCTCTTTTTTCTGAAAATATTCAGTAGAGACAGTCACAACACAAAGAGAAAATTTCTACAAGTCATACTCTTATAAGACCAACATAGATATAATATTCACTTCAAAACTTTGGTCAAGGTCCAGAGAATCCATACAAAAACACTCAAACTCAAGAGCATGATAGTTTAGTTTCTTCATCAGTTGCCTCAGTCACACCTCTAGACAATATTCCTAGGTTTCATTCTTGAATCCTTTATATGTTGATACTTTGACACCGATTGAGGAGGAGGAAGCTCCTCCTACATACTTCTTCTTTAGTAAGAAGAAGGGGGAAATTATAAAAGGAAAGAATCAAAAGAACAAAAATGATTAGGTGAGTGAGCCACCAACAAAAAAAAGAATAATTTGGGATGGTTTCAGACAAGATGATCAACAATTTGCAAGAGAATTGGCAGATTCCATGGGAGATTTTGCATCATCCATCATTTGGTCAGTAAATAATTTAAAGCAATTAATTAAGAAGAAAAATGAGAAATAATTTATCTTGAAGATAAATTGAAACAAAAAGAAACACTCATTGAAAAGTAGGTGGTACTCAAAATTTCATAGGCACAACAAGCACACTTTGAACAATGACAATCTTGGAAGAAAAACTGAAAGCTAAGATTACTCGAGTTCAACACTTTCTCTTTGATTTCATAAATGAAAAGAACGCTCAAATTACAAAACTACAAACTCAAATTCAAAGTTTAGAGAGTGAAATGATTGATTCTGAGAAATTTAAGCATCAAAATTTACAGGTTAATGATCAATTAAGACAAGCACATGTACGCTTTGTCAGATTATGGGTTGTGTTTTCAATCAACGAAGTATGATAAATGATTTTTCAAAAATCATTTTAGAAAAGGAGGTTGAGTTAATAGTAGTCCAAAGAAAATTCATGGAATTAATATTATGTCAAAATGAGGTTAGTTCAGTTACCCAGAACTCATCCCATACCTTTGATTCAGAGAAATTAAAAGGAGAAATTTCTATAGAAGCTTGGAAACATAATTTGCAGGAAGCTAAAAGGTTAATCAAAGACGCAAGAGAACCATGCACTTCAACATTAAATCCAATAATTAACATAGTGGGGGAAATTAACATGCCTAATGTTCAATTCACCAATCAAACAACCAAGATAGTAGATGTAATTATTGAAGTGCAAAGTCACATGAAATAATATGATGATAAAATTACAATGTTATTTGAGGTAAATCTTGATGCCATCAATCAATTTCTTGTCAAACCACATAAATGTTATGTCATCTCCAATAAAATTTCTACTAGGATTCACCAAGATCTGCTAGTTGTGGAAGAAAAGGTCTTCAATTATGAAATAATATCACATCCAGAAGCCCCTAATTTCATTTCTCTAATATTAGAAATCTACTCAAAAATGAAAGAACATCAGGAGGCTCGTGCATCAAACAAGGGATCAGTTGAGGACTAATTATAGGAAGGCCAATCATTTTAGTCCAATACCTTAATGTTCTTATTTCTATATCTTTTTTTTGTCTTTTAGTTAGAACATAGTGGGAATAGATTTTTGACATGTATTTTTTGTAACATTATTTATAGACATTTTCAAGAACTTGGAAAGGGTTCGATTTTCAAGAAAAATTACTTGTACACTATTGTCAAGACTATTTTTAAGAAATACATAGCCACTCAATGATTTTGTGATCCATATACTCGAGTGATTGATATGGTACTGTTATTCATGCGTTCATCTAGTATTTTATTCTGAAAGTCACATTCATTCATTTATTTCAATCTATTTAATATTAATGAGTATTGCTGATTATTTTCACTATTGTTAATCAATTGAGTATATTCATTGTGAAAATATTTTTATAATTGAGTTAATGAATGAAAAAATATGAATACTGTAGTTAGAATAATTTATTTTTATCTGTTTATTTGAAAACTGTCCTACTACAAAGGTTTCTAAATACCTTTTAAATGTGATGAACTGTTTCATTTTTTAGACATATATCATTTGTTAGTCATATTTTAATTAATTAATCTCCCAGGATATAACAGTTTAGGATTGGAATAGAAATAGATTAGTTCATTTATTTTCTCCAAGTAGGATTTAGCAAAGCTTCAAGTTAAGTCTCCTTTCTAGGAGAAAATCCCCTAAGTGGAAACCATGCCTACATATCGGTGAGGATCCCCATCCCAAATGAGTATAGGCCTAATTGGGGCTTTGATAAGGCAATTTCTCCACGCTGATTTCCAATAATGTTTTGAGGCATCAACACTACCACCACAATCTCACCATTCTGTACTAAATTTTCCTGAGGTTTTCACAACGGAAAGAGGTGTCCTGGGGAATATCCTCTTGAAGGGGATGTTGGAATGTCCCAGGGGGGCATTAAATTGTTTTTTAATAAAATGTATTTTTATTTTCAAATTTATACAGGAATACCCAAAAATAATAGTTTACCAACAACATACATTACTTAGAAGCACCAAAAGCCCGACCTTTCAGTGAAATAAATGATGGATGTAAATTTTACGATCTGTTTTTTAGGACTTTGGAATGCGAATATCTTTGTCGAAATACATATTCCAAAATATCCATTTTCATTTCCTTTAGGGTAACGAATGAAAATCCTGAAAGGTCTTACATTACCATAGCTTCTTCCATTGAAGGATAAGTAATATTTATTCAATTCAAATACATTATTTATCTTTTCATTGTTGTTTATCTTTTTCAATTTTCCATCATATTGATAAATTTCAATCAATTCAGAGAGTGAAAACAAGCCTTTTATAATCTGATAAATATTCAATGATAGTTAAGTAGAAATTCTAGGGCACTACATAATTTCTCTATTTAACTATAGAAAAATTCAAAATAATTGTAAATAGTTGTACAATTTTTGTTTAAATCAATATGCATGATTGGGTATGGGGAATTGAGAGTGATGCAGAGGGAGGGGCCAAATGAGCTTCCACCTTCACGTGGTTGGCAATGTTTAGTAGAGAATAAATTATTCTTGAAACCAAGAGGAACTCATTAAGGTATTCCTATTATCCATTTAATGCTGTTGTTTTTAGAGATTATTGAATGTAATCTGATGTGGAATTTTATGTTCTCCCTTAACATTGATGTTTTCCAATGTTCAACATGAAAAAAGGCCTATTACGAGGACTTTGAGATGTAGAATGTTTGCTCAAGTTAGTGATTGATTCAATGAACATTGACAACAATATTGATAAATCGAATGGCAAGAAAAAAGTGAGTTCCAATTTTAAAGTTTCTTGTACTAAGTTTGATTCTTTTCTTAGTTGTACGAACTAATTGAAAATAATTGTAAATCATTATGGATGCCTTGACATAATTCCCTAGCTAAGAATCATCTCAAGAACAACAATACCTACATAAAACTCAGAAATTATTAATTCCCTTTTATTGCAAACTAAGCATTGACCTTTTATGAATAACCTATGTCACTCAAATTATGCATGTGTATGGATATGAAAAAGAAGTTATAAGGCATGGTATGGATGCAATGAGTGCCGAGTTTCTTTCCGCGAAGAAAATATTCAGTGGGGAGAATTGGGGACAAAGTACCATAGGAGAAATCTACATACCTCAACACCATGTAGTAGAAGGAAAGAATACACTCGCTGCTTGATGGACTTGTGTTATAAAGATAGAGGTAACTAGAAATTTCTTTTGCATCAGAGTATATATAGAATAATGGTTGACCATATTCTTAGCATTTAACTCTTGGTAATCTATTTGCAAGTATTTAATACGCTGGAGACATTTAATTGTGAAGCACTCAAATAAATCAAGTTTAGTTAATTTATGTTATCAATAATTTAGTATGTTATTTTTTTATTTTTTCAAGCTACTATTAAGCGAGTAACATTTTATTTGATCACAAGGTAATCAAACCACATAAACTTTGGTGTGAATATTTATTTTTTAATGCAATGAAAAGTTTTCTTTATTTTTTTCCACTTTTCCATTTACAATGTTAAACATACAATTACTAATTGTAGTGGCTCCAATGGTGCTTTCACTATTTCCACCACTAGCAAAGCTGGGGTTGTTAATAGGGGAAAGCTAAGAAAGTCCCTTCGTGTACAAAAATTTCATATTTTAATGGGGACTAAGAATTGAAATGGTATGAACTTGGAGATCTCATTGAATTTCCTCTAGGGGTAAGTAATATCCCAGGTAAGTTTGAATGGTTTTAAATTCTTGTTGTTTTGTGGGGTCTCAACCAGTGCACCAGTTATACTAGAACTTGTAAGCCCAAAAACTAGTCATAAAATGCATATTGTTTGTTATTTAGTTGTACAGACTAATTGAATATAATTGTAAATCATTATGGATGCCTTGACATAATTACCTATCCATAAATCATCTCAGGGATAACACTACCTACATAAAACTAAGAAATTATCAATGCCCTTTTATTGCAAACTAAGAATTGACCTTTTATGAATAACCTATGTCACCCAAATTATGCATGGATATGGAGATGCAGAAGAAGATATAAATCATAGTATGGATGCGATGAGTGCCAATTTTCTTGCCGCAAAGAAAAGAGTCAGTGGGGAGAAGTGGGGAGAAAGTACTAGAGGAGAAATCTACATACCTCAACACCATGTAGTAGAAGGAAAGAATACACTCGTTACATGATGGAATTCTATTATAAAGATAGATGTAACTAGAAAATTATTTTGCATCAGAGTATATATAGAATAATGGATGACCATATTCCTAACATTTAACTCATGGCAATATGTTTGCAGGTCTTTAAGCCGTTGGAGACATTCAAATGTGAAGCACTCAAATAAATCAGGTTTGGTTAATTTACGTTATCAATAATTTAGTATGTTATTTTTTAATTTTGTCATGCTACTATCAGGTGAGTAACATTTTATTTGATCACAAGGCAATCAAACTGTTGTTACACTTTTAGAATTTGTAAATAGAAAAATATCAAATTATGATTTATCAATTCTCATAAAAAACGTTTGACAAGAAATTTCTATTTTGTAGCCAAAAAGGAACTGAAATGATGGTTTTAATAATTGTCATTATAATGTAAATCCTTTTAAAAGGGAATCATTATTAGAAAATCCTTTCACGATAAATACAATTTTTAGTCAGTCAAATCACATATCTAATTTTCATGGAATTATGTCATTAAATATTTTAAGACCTATTTGAAAGGTATCGTATCTTATTGCAATGATGGATACCAATTATTTTTGTTTTATTTATATAGAATGAAACTCAGAAGATCATTAATTTTTTTTTGTGCCTTGTTAATTAACCTTTACGGGTTTCTTTACTACAATTTCCACAACGTTTTTGTTGTAAGATCCCCATGAACTATAGTAAAGAAGCTTATAATGGCTAATTTAGACCGAGAAGTCTTCGTTTGTCTGGTGACAATTGAACGACTCTTTGTTGAAAAAAATTGTATATATTTCTTAATTTCTTTTTATTATAGGTTTCTTTTTGTTATAGTTGTATATTTTAGCTTTATGAAAGATAATTGTTATTTTCAGTAGCAGTGCATATAATTTAAGGATTTTACATGTTTAACTTGTACATGTTTTTGTTTCAGGGTGAAATTAAGTAGATGACAATTTTGAAAATATTAATTGCATCGTTTTAAAGTGTTTAGTATTTGATCATAAAATATTTGAAGTGTTGGTTTTGTAGAGTTCAAATTTTAAATTTAATGTGGAAAACCTAATGGATTTTCTCTCATCTAACCATCTAACGTTGTAACAAATCAATGGCCAACCCAAAATTTCGAGACTGTAAGTTGTGTGTTATTTTATTTCCATTCATGGTTCCATTTTGGATTTCGGGATGTCGGTGTTCTTGTTCATTTAAATATCCCGAAGCCCAAAATCTCGAGAGTCACTATTACATTCTATCACACAAAATTCCTTGTCGGGATCTGGGATGTTTTTCTTTAAGTTATTCAGATCTCTTACATTCCAAAATTTGATATCCGAGAATTAAGTTAATACACAATTAATTCATAATCAAGGTTTAAATAACCTTTATTAATCCCTAATCATGTTTTAATTCATTACCATATGTTTGTTGACGTGTCCTATGCCACTTAGTAGTACTGCCTCGTGGTGACACGTGTCATCTGTACTTTGAGTCCCACATGATCATATGTGACATCATTATGCCGCATCATCATTGGGTTCTCGATTCCCAAGATGTTTGATTTCTTCTATCAGATACACCCAACATCCTGAAGCCCGATGATTAAGAATTAAATAGGGATTACATTGATAAAACTTGATTATTATTAATTAATTATAATGATGATGTCATACCAGAATCTTTTCTTTTGGGATGTTTGACCTTTCTCATATGATAAACCTGAATCCCAAGGAGACAACAATTAAGATTTATGGTGGTCATTAAAAGGTAATTAAGCCAGATTTTGGGAAAATAGTGCATCGTCAGGTAATCAATGCACCAACTTTAATTGATTAAACTCTATCAATTGCATGTGAAATAGTTAATGTTGTATTTTAAAATATTTTATTTGCATTTTCAATATGATTTTAATTTTCATCTGCCCTTGGATTCACACTCATAAAATATTTGTTTGCAAAGAGAACAATGGTTAAACCATAATTCATGGCGCCACAAAAAGGAAAGAAACTAACGTAAGTGGAGGAGCCGAACCCAAATTATGACATTCTGTCAGATACCATTGCTAGACTTACAGACAATACTAAGATGTGGGCACAAGTGTACATGATTTTTGAATTTGAGGAGTCTCTAGTTTTAGAAGATGAAGGGGATGAAGAATATGTGCTTTCAAATGACTATAAGAATGTCGCACAATCAAAACTGCACAAAATCGCACCAAGGCCAAGTTGCTACCTTATACAGACATGGTTTGATAGGATTTAGAACACGCTGATTTATCAACCAGGACCATTTATAATCATCAATGAGCTATTGTTGGATCCTTTAGGCCTAGTGATTTTTGAGTAATGTATAAACTCTCTAAAAACCTAAAGTATACATATAATGATCATTTCATTCAGGAATTTAAAGAGAAAGAATGCACTCAATATGATAGAAACATGCATGATATTGTTAGAGAATGGTGGGGTTCCAAAAGAAAATTCAAGGTAGATAGCCATGGTATATATTCTACTTCCTCTTGTGATGCACCTATTATGTACACGACCATGATGTTGTGTATGATATTTTTTAAGAAGGATCCTGCACATTTTAGTGTAGAATGGGTCCCAATCATGCATGAGGCCATAGAGGGTTTTTCTTTCAATTGGGGAATATTGTTGTCAGATAATTTGAACAAGCATATTGAAAATTATAAAACCCTACAATCAAAAGGATAATAGGCTCCCTTTTATATGTTTGCGTATATCTTAGATTCCATATGTTTCAAAACTCCTTTCCCTTTCATGAATTGAAATTGGTCACCAGATTCCTTTGATCCTATTCACGAGATATGTCATCATGTCATTGTTCCAATTCATGAAGTGTTATATGGCTATCCTCCTCCTTGGATTTCCGACCAGATTATTAAAAACCTAAATAAGATTGCAAACTGGTACATTGAAGAAACGTTTTCCTATATCAGGGTCTTTGGCTGTTATACATCCCCTCATGCATTACCGATATTTCTTCCTGATAGATTAGTCTACAAAGACGTGGCTTATCAAACAACTGGTATAGGGATAGCTAAGGAGTTAAAACATGCACATACAAGAGTATGGACACCTTATCCTATTCATGTTTGTATCTATACTATGTTGGATTTTGGGCATGCTAGATTTGAAGCCTGAGATTTAGAAGACATTAACCTATCTTCTATTGAGTTTAAAATGCATGACCCAATTAAAATGGTTGAAAATAATTGTATTCAAATTGCAACAAAGAAGTATTTGCATGAAGATTCTACTTATGATGATATTTTTGTCGACGTGTCCTATGCCACCTACCAGTAGTGCCTCGTGGTGACACGCGTCATCTGTACTTTGAGTCCCATGTTATCATATGTGACATCATTATTCCACATCATTAACGGGTTCTCTATTCCCAGGATGTTTGATTTATTCTATCCAATACACCCAACATTCTGAAGCCTGGTGATTAAGAATTCAATAGGGATTATATTGATAGAACTTGATTATGCTTAGTTAATTATAATTATGATGTCATACTAGAATCTTTTATTTCAGGATGTTTTACCTTTCTCATATGATAAATCCAAAGTCCGAGGAGCCTACAATTAAGGTTTATGGTGGTCATTAAAAGGTAATTAATACATATTTTGGGAAAATAGTGAGTCGTCAAGTAATCAATGCGCCAACTTTATTTGATTAAACTCTGTCAATTGCATGTGGAATAGTTAAAGACGTATTTATGAATATATATATATATATATATTTTGTAAGTAAGTATATATATAAAAAGCCTTTCAGAGTAAAAAATTATAGTGTCGCCAAGTTTGTTCGAGGACTATAGTTACTGAATTACCCTGGAGGGGAACCAATTCAACCAACCTTCCAAATCAAAACCCCATATTCAGATAACAATTTTAGACAACTGGAACGGAATCGCCTCATGGGGAAACATAATCGTCCATGCTTATAGACCCTCTAGGACAGACGTATGACATACAAAATGAAAATTAACCGAAAACATAGGTAGAAAAATATAAACATAGCGAACAACAGGACATGGAGTTTGACACCTGTGTAGATGTCGTAGCTCAAGCCGCCGACGTGTTTTATGCCATAGTATCCAAAGTAGGTGCCTGGAGAGCTGAGGCCAAGACTGTTTTCGCATCGTACACTGGTGACATTTGGAGATCCAGAACCAATATCGTCGCTGAGGCCGTTGGTGCACTGGGTGCCTATTCTGTGGAGTGTTGACAGCCATGTAGAGAAGAGAACAGTTGCAGAATTTGCATCCCCTTCTTGTCCAAAATTTCCAGTGAGTTCCCTAGGAGGTTGAACCACTTAACTTGGAAATCCCAAGGTGAGGAAATATGCAGGAGACCACTGTGGTTTTGAGAGGATTGACTAGAGGAGGAGGGTGAGGAAGGAAACGAGATGTGCACAGGTATGGGGGAAGGATGAGGCCGAATGGCCATGTGTGACCTGTTTTGGTACCAGACAACGCCTCACTTGGATTTCCCCCATAGTCGAGGCATGGCTGAAGCAATGAAGATGTGAGAAGGAACAAAGAAATGGAAAGTGTAGTAGGTGGGCACCAAGGAAGGGTGCAAACCGCTAGATGGCGCTGGTGAGAGGAGAAAGAAATGAAGAATTCATCGGTGAGCTCCATGGTATGAATATTGCTGGAGAGGGAGGACACACACACATAGAGGTGACCACAATAATGGCGACTCCATAGATCGGATGAGAAGGAAGAGCAGAGCACACTCAGAGCGTTAATGGTTCTCTGGTAAGAGTGAAGGACGTTTAAGTTCATGGTGTGGGAGGAGGGGAGGGGCATGCACCAGTCACATGGCTTGTACTATGCTGGCAGGTGCCGTCACCTCCATATTGACACCTGTTCCTCACTAACACCCCATACGGGGTCGTATTTATGAATATTTTGTTTGTGTTTTCAATACGATTTAAATTTTCATCTTCCCTTGAATTCACACTCATAACATCTTTATTTGCAGAGAGAACATTGGTTAAACAATAATTGATGACACCATGGAAAGGAAAGAAACTAACATAAGTGGAGGAGCCAAACCCAAATTTTGACATTCTGTCAGATACCACTGCCAGCCTTATGGACAATACTAAGACGCGGGCACATGTGTACAAGATTTTTGAATTTGAGGAGTATATAGTGTTAGAAGATGAAGGGGATAAATAATATGTGCCACCAAATGACTATAAGAATTTATCTAAATTAGAACTGCACAAAATCGCAACAAGGCCAAGAATGTTACCTTATACAGACATGGTTCGATGGGCTTTAGATCACGTTGATTTATCAACCAGGACCATTCATCATCATCAATGAGCTATTGTTGGATCCTTTAGGCCCGAATATTTTTAGGTAATGTATAAACTCTCCAAAAACAAAAGTATACATATAATGCTCAATTCGTTCAGGAATTTAAAGAGAAAGAATGCACTCAATATGATAGAAACATGCATGATATTGTTAGAGAATGGTGGGGTGACAAAATCAAATTCAGGGTAGATATCCATGGTATATATTCTACTTCTTCTTGTGATGCACTTGTTATGTCTATGACCATAATTTTGTGTAGGCTATTTGGCAAGAAGGATCCTGCACATTTTAGTGTAGAATGGGTCCCAATCATGCATGAGGTCGTAGAGGGTTTTTATTTCAATTGGGGAAAATTGTTGTCAGATAATTTGACCAAGCATATTGAAAATTATAAAACCCTACAATCAAAAGGAGAGCATTCTCCCTTTTATATGTTTGCACACATCTTAGATGCCATATGTTTCAAAACTCCTTTCTCTCTCATTAATTGAAATTGGTCACCCGATTCCTTTGATCCTGTTCATATTTATCATGACAAGTTATGGGAGGAAAATGCAAAATAACACTTTTATGAGATATGTCATAATGCCATTTTTCCAATTCATGAAGTGTTATATGGCTATCCTCCTCCTCCTTGAATTCCACACCAGATTATAAAAAACCTACATAATATTGTAGTCTTGGTACATTGAAGAAATTTTTTCCCATATTAGGGTGTTTGGTTGTTATACATCCTATCATGCATTACCAAGATTTATTCTTGATAGATTAGTCCGCATAGAAGTGGATTATCAAAAAACTGGTAGAGGGATAACTAAGGAGTTAAATAATGCATAAAAACGAGTATGGCCAACTTGTCCTGTTCATGTTGGTATCTATACTCTGTTGGATTTTGGGCATGCTAGAGTTGAAGCGTGATATTTAGAAGACGTTAACCTATCTTATATTGAGTTTAAAATGCATAACCCAATTAAAATGGATGAAACTCATTGTATTCAAATTACAACAAAGAAGTGTTTTCATGGAGATTCTACTTATGATGATATTTTAAAAAATGTCACTTCTTATGATCAGGTTTTGGAAAGAATTCAAATACTTTCTAAACAAGAACGTTCAGAGTTATACAAGTTTCAAATCCATAGAAGAAGTTTTTTTCCAGGTATTATTCAACAAGTGAACTCTATAGAAACATTTGGTGATATAACAAAGGAAAAACATCCTAATCATAATCAAAACCCAATTGAAGAATTGTCACAAGGGTTCAAATCCTAAATAACAGAGCCAAATCAATACATCTGAGAAAAAATAAACATCATTGGAGGAGCCAAATAATGATCCATCAGAGGAAGAAAAAGCCAAGGATTGGAATGAAAGGAGTTTTGTAGAGAAATGGGACATATTTACAAAGATATTTCAACAACATAATAAACCTGCTACCGGGAAAATAGCACTTGAGAATACTTCTACGTCAAATATTTCTGGCATTAATACTCCTATAAATAGTTTATAAGCTTAGGAGAAGTCTAGTTCTATTGGATCTCCTATATTATCAATGACTCCTATAACTTCTATTCCCGAATCAAAAGGTTTTGAAGTAACTTATGTTGATGACTTAACCCCTATAAAACTAGAGGATATTTCTCCGACAAATGTTTTTTTTAGCAAGAAAAGAAAAGCTATTGTTTAGGGAAAAATTCATAAAAGAGACGGTTTAATGGAAATGAGGCAAAGGATCTTATATGATGGAAAAGGGGAAAATAATCAAGAATTTGAAAAGAATATGGTAGAGACTTTAGGGGCTTTTGCAACAAAAAAAAATGGTCCGTAAATTTTTTGAATACATATCTTGATTAGAGGGATGGTCAAACTATTTAGCTACAAGAAATCCTAAAGCAGAATGATGAAAATAATGAAAAGTGATGCAGGAGCATCGCTCCACCTCAAACACATGCCAACTATTTAGCACATCCATGCACATTCAAGGAGGGGAGAGGTGCTAACCCTCTCATTTTTCCTTTGAAATTTAAAATTGAATGTAATTAAAAGAAGATTAAATGTTGTAAGGATGGAAGAGCCAAGTTGATGCCTTTGTATAGGTATGAGTTATAGTCACCTTTAATGGCTAGCTGTAAGGATGATCTAGATCCGATTCAGACTAGATGTTCATTCAATGTAATCTGCCTCAGTAGATAGGCATTGTAAATGATGATTAGACACCACTAGTGTAGCTTGGAGGGAAATATTGTCGAGACCATCTTGTATAAAGCTTTGTAAAATATGCTCAGTAGAGGTTGTTGGAATTTAGTAGAAAGTTAAGAGTGGAAGAGAATAAGGAGAGGAGAGAGAGCCGAGACTCAGTTGCATTCCAAACTCACACATTGTAATTAACATTCTGGTATTAATACAAAAGAACATATTTCACTGTTTATCAATTCCTGTGTGGTGAATGTTTATGAATGTTATCTATGTGTTATGAATATATGTTATATATGCATGTGTTAGGTTTCATCTTCAGGGATAAAGATAAAATTATCTATCTGTGAGTTTGCTGGATTGTTTCTGGGTTCTTTAGGTTGTGAAAGGAGTGCACAACAGGTTATTGGAAACTCTGTATCCAACGCAAGGAGTGCACATCTGAACTCTTACGAGTCAGAGAAGAATGTGCTAGGAGGGAACACCAGAATAATTCACATATTCAGAGTGGAGCCTCAAGGTTACTGAACACCTTGGAGTGGAAATTTTGTGCAGGAGAGAGCACACACGAAGTTGCTAAATTATTTAAGAGCTCTGCCATGTGGGCATTGAGCAGGTGCAAGGTGTGCACGAGTGAACTCTGTTTCAAGTTCATAAAGGAGAGAAGGGTGTCAAGGAAAAGACACCCACAAAGTTACTGAACACTTTGGTGAACAGACATGGGAGATACTTCAGATATTTTGAACACTCTAATGGAAGGGCTCATCAAGGAGTGCTTTGAGTAGGTGAAAAGAGTGCATAGGACCAACAAATTATGAAGTGTTGGGAGATGTTGAAGGAACCAGAGTTGTTGAACACTCTGGGGAAAGGAGATCTGCAAGTGTGCATTGAGCGGATGAAAGAGATGCAACAGTGACCCTCAAGAGTTCAAGACTCAAGAGAAGACCTGTGCAAGGAGTGCACCAGGCCAACACTTTGACAAGTGTTGAGAAAGTATGGAGATTCAAACAAGTGCAAGGAGTGTGCGAAGGCGTGAACTTGATTCAAGTTCGACAAGCTCAGGAGGACGAGCATAGAATGTTCCAGGAGGGCACCAAAAATATTCTAAGGAAGAAGAAGGGACGATTCCCTTGGAAAGCTGAGCAACTGCAAGGATCGATAAGGATAGTGCAAGTGTGAACAGAGAATTTGCAAAGTGCGCAGAGGCCAAGGACCCTTACAGGTTCAAGTTTGTGTAGACAACACGAAGAGTGTGTGTAGGTGGACTTATCCCAAGTTCATCTTAGGAGGAATACCTGTGCAAGGTGTGCACTGGGCCAACACTTATATCAATGTTGAAGAGGTTTGAGAATTTCAGATAGGAAAGCACAAGGAGCATGCCAGAGGTAAAGTATTCCAACCTTACAAAATCTTAGGAGGGATAGAATTTCCCAGAAGCACAAGTTGAGACCCCAAGCATTTAGATTCACAGGAGGGGAAAATGCACTAGCCTTTGAGAAGTTTGAAGAAATCCTTCATTCCAGAGGAAAGTGCAAAGTGTAGTAGGAGAAACTATAGGATCCGTCGATTCTCGGCGGGAGAGAAGATATAGACCACTAGATCAAGGTCCAGGAAGAGGAGGAGCGCGCATAGTGGAGGATTATCGAAGGCAAAAGATGGACAAACAATATTTTTTCGGGATTTGGTAGGTGATCTGACAACCGTCCGATCTAGGAGAGTTGCATGAAGGTTATCCGTAGGGTCTTTCAACACTTCGTGGCTCAGAGGCATAGAAGTGTTGTAAGAGCGGGGATCACTGAAGTCACAAAGTGATCCTAGCTGTTGGTTGTGAGGGGGACATGTGGCAGTGGATTGGAGAGTTCAGGAGATACACTTTCGGAGATTGCGTGGAGTGAGAAAAATATTTGTGAAGTCGCGAAGGCCGAAACAAAGCTGGAAAATCAGATCCAGGTGGACACGCGAAATAGATCCGTGTATTGCGGCAGAAAGTGTTTCGAAAGAAAACGAGGGAGGAGGTTGTAATACCCCTGAAGTTGAATTCGTGAAGGGAGTTGGCCCACGGTCACAACCCGTGGTCACATTGGAGAAGGAATCTAGCAAGGGAGCTAGAACTCGCAATTATGGTGTTGCCGAAGGCGCTAGAAACAACCTGTGCGGGTAGTTTGAACCTACGAGTAACATCAAAGGGAACTATGTGTCATTTTTTCAGGTATATTAGAGGCCTGAGGAGATAATTCGACTTGGCTAAATTTGAATATCCTTGACCGGGAGGTCGTAGAATCCCCAAGAGGGAAGGGGGGCTGCATCAAGTGGTATCAGAGTAGAAAAATTTCTTGCATATAGTAGGTAAAGGAAAGAGGAGATAATCTAATAACATCAAGTAGTATCGRAGGTTTAATTTTGCCTGTAGACAACATGCGAAGGAGAGGGAAGAGTATTGATCCTTTGTGTGTGTGATTGCTTGCAAGTGTGCAATAGTCAAGCAAACAACCAGGTGGGCTGTAGGAGAAGCTGGAGACACTCTCAGTTGCAGAGTAGACAACATAAAACCATGAGGAATGAATTCAAGGAAGGAAAATGGMTATTGAGGACCATAGACGTGGTCAAATAAAGGACATGGATAAAGAGCTCATGGAAATCAGAGAAAAAATGGAGAGGCTGACATTGAAGATGCAACATGAATCCCAAGTACGCTGGAGGTATGAATGACCAATGAAACAAAAAGCAAAGTGGTTTGTTCATAAGTTGTTGGCCCGAAGGAAGAAATAGGAGTTGAGGAGATGGTTGAGGGAAACCGAAACCCTCAGTGACAGAGGGAAAGTGGTTCACATTTGTGAGCTAGAAGTTGGAAAGAGCCTCAATGATGAGGAGGAGAAGAGATCAATTGATCTCATAGATTGCCAGGAGGACAGTGATGAAAGTTCAAATTTCCAGGTGGGAAATAAGATGAGATCAACAATTGATCTCATAGACTGCCAGGAGGGCAGGAAAGAAATCCCAGATTTCCAGGTGGGAAAGGGAGAAGAGATGAGCAGGGATGATTTTAAGGATTGAAATTTATTTTAAAATGTAGAAACCTTGGCGAATCTTACTAATCCTTCATATGCCAACTATAAATGTTTAGAGATATTTTTGTAAAAATATTCAAATTTCTAAGGATTTTATATAGTTTTTATAAAAAAATTGTGATTTTTAAGGTAAAATAATTTTATCCTATAGAATTTGGGTGAATAATTTTTAAAATAACGAATCTCTTTTTTGGAAAAACCATGGAAAATTAGCCCATGAGTGAAATTTAGCCCCTAAAATCATCCCTAGAGATGAGCTCAGAGGTGAGTTCAGATCAACAAGGAGTGCTGATGGAGGAGGATCAAAGGAGTGTTCTGATCATTGGGGGAATTCAGATATTCCTACCAAGTAGCTTGTTTGAGGACATTGTATGTGTTGCAGATGCAACAATAGAAGGACAACCAGTTATGACTATCATAGAGGAGGAAAATGAGAAGATACTGAAGTCTGCCCCAACAGAAGAAGAAGAGCATGCAGTAAATATTCTCACTCAATGGGAGATGAAGTTGAATATGCTGGAGGATTGGTTGAACAATCGAGAACCATAATATGGTTTCCAGGAGATAGTCATGCCAGCCTGATGAGAAGCTAGAGGAAGCTGTAGTTGAACCAACACAAGAGGAGCTGACAGGGGTTGATCTGCCAGAGGAGATAACTGAACATAAGTTCAGAGAGGAGACTGCAGAGTTAGAGTCTACAACAGAGTGGCCAGCCAGTGCCACAAGAGATGAAGACAACGTGGGAGATCAGGTTGATCTACGCTTTTATTAACATGAAGAGATGCAATAGAGAAGATTGCATAAGGAGAGCCAACCAATAGAGTAGTTGGAAGAAATGATAGAGGAGATAAGGAGAGCCAACCAACAAATTATATTGCTTTGTGGTATTTAGTTTCAAGAATCTAGATAGAATTACTTGAGTTTAAGGTATTTTTCCCATTTTGATGTAATTCCTTTTATTTTAGTAGTATTGAGTTGTATGGAGTCTAGAAACTTAGGTTCTAACCAATTTTTGGTTATGGAAATAATTGTATAAATATAGACCCGTGGTAAATGAAAAGGACTTTTGGCCTGATATGTAAGTGAATACTTTTGCAATAAAAATATTTTTCACAGAAATAAGAGAGATTCTGAGATCAAGTTTACTAAATTGTGTCCCTTCCTATGTTTTTTTTCATATGTTGTCCACTTATGCTACAACTTCAGTTTAATTCATTTATGTTGTAAGTGTTGCAATTCAATATTACTTCTAATACAATAACTTTAAAGCATCAATCGTGGTATGGTATTTCCTTTGTTTTACTGTGAGTAAAATAAGACCTGTATTTCAATTTGGAATTGCTTATATTAAAACACAATATCAAAATAATTTTGTTTTTTTCTTCTTTTATTGAAGGGAGAATCAGACTTATCAACCTTGGATACCTGGTTCTCTTTTCAATTTTGTTTACCCTTATTCTACCATCTCTACTTATGATTTTAAAAGGATTTAGTTAATCAGATCATGTCTTTCTTTTCCCGTCTTTGAGTTATTGGAGTTTTCATTGATATTTAAGGTCAAAAGGATTTATAAAGTCAAATATTATTTACTTTGAGATGCTATGACATTTTTTACCGAGCCACAAACAATATTAGGATTAACACAAACCATGGAGACTCTTGTGTGAATATATATTTTTTAATGCAAGGAAAAAATTTCTTGTTTTTTTCTTCCACTTTTCTATTTATAACTTTAAATATACACTTACTAATTGTATCAGTACCAGGGGTGCTTGCCTTGTTTCCACCACTAACGAAGCTGGGGTTGTTGAAAGGGGCAAGTAGAGAAAGTCCCTTTGAGTACAATACTTCCATCTTTTAATGGGGACTAATAATTGAAATGGTATGAACTTGGAGATCTCATTGAATTTACTCCAGGGATAAGTAACATCTCAGGTAAGTTTGAATGGTTTTGAATTCTTTTTGTTTTGTGGGGTCTCAACCTGTGCACAAGTTATAATGGAACTTGTAAGCCCAAAAACTAGTCATAAAATGCATCTTGTTTTTTATTTAGTTGTACGAACTAATTGGAAATAATTGTGAATAATTATGGATGCTTTGACATAATTCCCTAGCCAGGAGTCATCTCAGGAACAACACTACCTACATAAAACTAAGAAAWKATTAATGCCCCCTTTATTGCAAACTAATCATTGACATTTTATGAATAACCTATGCCACTCAAATTGTGCATGGGTATGAAGATGCAAAAGAAGCTATAAATAACGATATGGATGCAATGAGTGTCGAGCTTATTTCTGCAAAGAAAAGAGTTAGTGGGGAGCAACGGGTAGAAAGTACTAGATGAGAAATCTACATACCTCAACAACATGTTGCAGAAGGAAACAATACACTTGCTACTTGATGGACTTGTGTTATAAAGATAGAGGTAACTAAAAAATTCTTTTTCATCATAGTATATATAGAATAATAGCTTACCATATTCTTAGAATTTAACTCGTGGTAATATGTTTGCAAGTATTTAAGCCGTTGGAGACATTCAATGGTGAAGCACTCAAATAAATCAGTTTTAGTTAATTTACATTATCAATAATTTAGTATGTTATTTTAAAACTTTTCATGCTATGATTAGGAAAGTAGCATTTTTTTTTATCACAAGGAAATCAAACCATGGAGACTTTGGTGTGAATATGCATTTTTTAATGCAAGGAAAATTTTTCTTTATTTTTTTCCACTTTTCCATTTACAACGTTAAATATACACTTACTAATTGTAGCGACACTGGGGTTGGTTTCCATGTTTCCACCATTAGCGAAGCTGGTGTTGTTGACAAGGGAAGGATGAGAAAGTCCCTTTGAGTACAATACTTTCATATTTTAGTGGGGACTAAGAACTGAAATGGTCTTGTTATCCACATTTTGTGGGATAAATAAGGAGATGATGTCTCTAGGCCCTTAGGTTGCAGATATGGAGTGCCGAGAGACCACATGACTAACAGTGTCCATTTGCGCATGCAAAAGCCCGCTCTATCACAACATTCTTATCCATTGTCAGTGAATCCACCACACCAGCCAGGTTTTGGAAGGCATATAGGTCTTTCTCCGTGCGGTACAAGTAAGGTATTGTTGCATGTAATCACCCTAATATTTAAGGCATTTAAAAATGTCGTATTCGAGCTAGTTTTGATTATAGAACGACACATTGGAAATTATGCTTTTGACTCTATTTCACCCTGGTGAGTGTCATAGATTTCCTAGTAAGTGGCCAACCTTTGGGGAAAGTTTGTGACTAGGGGTCCCTTCAGGGGTTATTGTACCATTCCCAACCATACTTACCACCGTTTTCTCATTACAATACCATCATATTGTCTTCTTCTAGTCCCTTTGAATTTAGTGACCCGAGAATGGCATGTACCTCATTTCATGGGAAGAAGGGGATGAAGGCCTAGAGGGATTTTTGTTGGCTAAAAATATAAAAGCCTAAATATAGACCTTCTATATGATTTGCCTAGGGATCCCCAAGAAAGAAATGAAATGCTTCTCTATAAGGAATGGGGACCTACAAAAATAAATGATAGTGAATGCTTAAGAGGTTAGTTGGAGGATGGGGGGTCTCATTACGAGCTGGACTATAAGGATCATAGGTATTTAGTAGTATGAAATTACCATCATCTAGTCACCAAGCCATGGTAGTGGCTCTTAGTTACACAACTGAGAGAAAGGGGGTCTCATCACGAGCCAACCTTCTCATTTCAACGAGTTATTTGTGAATGACATTGTCATTATCNTTTGAATTTAGTGACCCGAGAATGGCATGTACCTCATTTCATGGGAAGAAGGGGATGAAGGCCTAGAGGGATTTTTGTTGGCTAAAAATATAAAAGCCTAAATATAGACCTTCTATATGATTTGCCTAGGGATCCCCAAGAAATAAATGAAATGCTTCTCTATAAGGAATGGGGACCTACAAAAATAAATGATAGTGAATGCTTAAGAGGTTAGTTGGAGGATGGGGGGTCTCATTACGAGCTGGACTATAAGGATCATATGTATTTAGTAGTATGAAATTACCATCATCTAGTCACCAAGCCATGGTAGTGGCTCTTAGTTACACAACTGAGAGAAAGGGGGTCTCATCACGAGCCAACCTTCTCATTTCAACGAGTTATTTGTGAATGACATTGTCATTATCTGGACACCAAGCCAGGACCGTGGCCTTTAAATTTTTCCTTAAAACATGAAATAAATATAAAAGAGATAAGAAGAAAGAATCACAAGAAGATGAGCTTGGAAAAAGTGCATTGCAAACGAAGGTGCCACGCATCCTCTACAAAGGCACCCATAAATGAGATAATATGAGCCCTTGTATGTCAGGAAAATCATCGACCTATGAATTCTAAACCCCTTCCACCTCATCATCCACTAAAAAAACTTGAAATTCCATCCTTGGGAGCATCCTCTACTTAGGGGATTTTGTCTACCTAATAGGACTTCTATGACACTCCTACCATACTTAAACTTGGTCAATTGTATAGGGTTTTTGAGCATTTGTTTAGTTTGATGAGGTAGTTTTGATGCACATGTTTAGGTACCTTTCTTATTATATGTGGTTTACACTTGTCATGATATCTTTGACTTGATATCTTTGGAGGGCGTACCTTTTTGTTTTGCAGGACCTTGCTTGGTGGCCAATTTTGGAAGAATAAGCCTAGCTTGGGCTTCCATGGGGCAAGGATCCCACAGGTTGGATGTTGTAGGCCCGCACACCGGATCATAGAGACGTGACTTTGGAGGCTTACATGGAATCATGTAGGATCTTACCCAACCCCTAGTACCCAAACAACTTTCCTAGGAGAGGAAAAACATAATATGTTTTAGGCTTGACCTCATGCTTGAGGGGGTTTGATGGTGATGGAGTTATTGTACATTGACACTTGGCATGTTTTGACCAAAGGAGGCATAGATTTACCCTAGGACATGATGAGGAGGCTCAAGGAGCCCCAACGACCTCCATTTTCCTCTCCAACGACTTTCTCAAGTGGTCAAAATGTCCCCTAAAGGGGTGACATCATCTTATTTTTATGGTTTCTATTGTGTTAAAGTGAAAATTAAATATTATTATTTGATGCAAGGGGTAAGATAAGGGTTGTTGACCCCTTATCTTATGTTTTACCCTTGATACGTGGAAAAATGATGTTTTAAGACTTTGGTATAGATAGAGATCATGTGAATCTCATTTCATAACACATCTCTCCTATTGTGAGAGGCTAAGGGTTGCAATTTTCGCTACCTTCAATATTGTTTCTCTCTTGTTCTATGGTATGGTGTTATATTTGGTTATTGGCTACATGATGATGATGCACTAGCTTATGGAGGTCATTTCTATATCTTTATGGTGGTTTCTCTTGGCATGTTAAGAATTTATCTTATTGCAATTTGAATTTGGTAAAGGATACACTTTTTGTTGTTTTCTTTGTTCAAAGTTCAAGGTTATTTGATAATTTAAGTAGAGAGTATAAGGGCATACAACCCTACCTAGCTCCACCATAATCTATCATAGAAATATTTTTTGCAAGGGCTTGCTAAGGAAGTATAAGGGCATACACCCATTAGCCTAAACCCTATCTAGGATACTTAGATTTCGGGAATAAAAGGATTTATACCCCCAAGGAGGTAGTACCTCTATCTCTCTATATTGTGACCCCATTAACCCATTAATAAAAGGAACTATTTTTTGCATTGGAGAAACAAAATACTGCATTGATAAACATGAAAAGTCAAGGTCTTTAAGCTCTCTCATTTGGATACTTTTCTTTGAGCCTTAGGCTATCTTTCCTCATTGAGGCATCCCTTTTCTCTCACTAAAACTTGTTGTTGTTACAAAACTAACCTATATCCACTAGGGTTGTAGAAAAATCTTGTTACAAAACTAACCTATAGCCACTAGGGTTGCAGAAAAATCTTGTTACAAAACTAATCTATAGCCACTAGGGTTGCAGAAAAACCAACCTTCTAACCCTAGGAAACCCTCCAAACTAACCCTGGGAACTAGCTATAATTTCTCCCTAATAAACTACCAACCTTAGCGCACTTTTTAGGCCAATTAGGAGTAACTTTTATTGGTTAACTTTTATATTTAGATTGTTTTTCTACAACCATTAAGGTTGTTATCCTTTGCTGCATATTTTCTATTTTACATTCATACTATCATTCTAAATTCACAAGTTTTATTGCTAAAGTGGTGCTAGTTCTTTTCTAGTTTATTTCTCACATTTATCTTGACATTTGACATCTCATCTAACATCCTTATTTAATAGTTTCTTGCTGATATACATCTCTTTTTACTACTGCTATTAGGGAAAACAAGCTTAACTTACTTTTCCACTAGATATATTGCATTGTAAAATTGGTTTTCCTTGTTTCTTGGGTAGGTACTATCTCTTTGCAGGTCACTGAAGGATTTGGAAACCTCAAACAACCCTCAAGACTCATTAGTAAGCTCCTTTTTCCATCTAGCAATGTGACCTATAAGGGATTTTTTTCATACATCACACTTTCCACCTTCATTCCCCACCAAGGGTCATCGGGATTCCCCCCTTGAGGTGACAAATTCACCTCTAAAGTGATGAGAACACTTGCCTAAGGTGATAGTGGATAGGTGCTCTCTTAGTTTTTTCTATTTGGTGTTTGGGTCGGGATTTTCCCAACCTGCAACTTGTGCGATAACAGGTCTCAACTTGGAGATCTCATTGAATTTACTCTGGGGATAAGTAATATCTCAGGTAAGTTTGAATGGTTTTGAATTCTTTTTGTTTTGTGGTGTCTCAACCAGTGCATCGGTTATATTGGAACTTGTAAGCCTAAAAACTGGTCCTAAAATGCATCTTGTTTGTTATTTAATTGTACTAACTAATTGAAAATAATTGTAAATTACTATGGATTCCTTGACATAATTCCCTAGCTAGGAATTATCTCAGCAACAACACTACCTACATAAAACTATAAAATTATTAATTCCCTTTTATTGCAAACTAAGCATTGACCTTTTATGAATAACCTATGTCACTCAAATTATGCATGGGTATGGAGATGCAGAAGAATCTCCAAATCATGGTATGGATGCAATGAGTGTCGAGTTTCTTTCTGCAAAGAAAAGAGTCAGTGGGAAGCAGTGGGGAGAAAGTACTGGAGGAGAAATCTGTTGATTTTTCTACTTAAGCAGTTAATTAGATTAATTGTATTTTACTTATAAACCATTAGCACAATAATTGCATATAAAGGATCACTAAAAGAATAACATCCACAACATACACAAGACTTACCCTGGGAAAACCCTCTAAGGGAAAAACCCAACAAACTTCCTCAATATAGATTCAACAACCAAGAACAATGCCTCTCTCTAAGAGAGAACTAAAAAAGTAGAAGATCCTCCTCTAACCCTTGACTAGGGAATATTATCGCACCACATAACCAAGATATAATTGAGAAGTAGACCAAGAATCTCCACAACGTTTCCTCCTGGTTGCAGTAGTGTCTCCCTCTAAGACTTGCACACTTCCTCTTCTTACCCGTAGAGCTAGTGTGTTGTGTTCAAATGAGGCACTGACCTCCTTTATAAATAGTAGTTTCGCTAGCCTTGAATTAGGTCTGGGACGAACTGTCAATTTATCCTTTTATTTTTCATTTTACTTGTCAAGGCACAATAGGGATGACTTTTACAAAGGCACAACAGGGTCGTCTTAATAAATATAATATAATAATATTCTTTAGGGTTTTGTCTTGGTCAAATACAATAAGGATATCTTCTGAAGCTACTCAAACTTCAACACTCCTTCTTAGCAAGGAAGGTATTCTTCTCGTCACGATCATCATCACTAATTTTGTGTTTATGTACACGTGGTCATTGTCTTGTTGTTAATCACGGATCTATATATCATAGGAAGTTTTGCACTTTTACTGGAGTAGTGTACCATCCTGTGTTGGAGTATCATACCAACTTTTGCTGATGTTAACATACCATCGTGCGTTGGAGTAGCATACCAACCTGCGCTGCGGTAGAATACCATATTGTGTTGGAGTACCAACCTGCGTTGGGGTAGCATACCATCCTGCGTTGGAGTAGCATACCAACTTGCATTAGAGTACCATCCTGCATTCGGGTAGCATATCAGCCTGCGTTGGAGTACCAAATTGGACTGGGGTAACATACCAACTTACGTTGGAGTACCAACCTGTGTTGGTGTAGCATATTATCATGTGTTACGGTACCAACCTGTGCTAGGGTAACATACCAGCCTGTGTTGGAGTACCAATTTGCACTGGGGTAGCATACCATCCTACGTTGGAGTACCAACATGCTATGGGGTAGCATACCAACCTGCGTTGGGGTATGAACCTATGCTGGAGTATCTCCCACTACTGGGGATATCATCACTTCCCTCTCCTAGGGAGCACATCACTTCCCGCTATTGGGGAACACATCACTTCCATTTATTGGGGAACACATCAATTCCCTCTACTGGGGAACACATTACTCCCTCTCATGAGGGAAAATCCTTATGGACCACACCAATCTTGTCTCTGAAGTATTCTAACTTCACTCTTGATAGAGGCTTAGTCAACACGTCTGCTACCTACTCGTCAGTAGGAACATACTGGAGCTTTATTGCTTCCTTCTATATAATCTCTTAGATATAATGGTACTTTATCTCAATATGTTTGGAATTGTCATGAGACATTAGGTTCATTGACAACTTTATTGAACTCTGATTGTCATAAAATATACAGGTTTCCTCCAACTCGAGATCAAATAATTCTGCAATCAACTTCTAAAGCCATACTGCTTCTCTAGAAGCTGACCATGTTGCCACATACTCTGCCTCTATGGAACTGAGTTCCATACAAGTCTACTTCTCACTAATTCATGAGATCACAACTGATCCCATACTAAACCAACATTAAAATGTACTTTTTTGGTCGATGACACTGCCTACCCAATCTGAATCTATGTAGCCTTGCAATCTTATCTCACGCTCTAAGATATATCTGAGTTCATAATCGATTGTACCCTTTAGGTTCCTTATCACATGTTTTTCCGCAGTTAGGTGAACATGTCTAGGTTCAATGTTTTCACCACAAAACATACATTTTTCCTTGTGTTCGTCAAATATATCAACGAACCAAATGTTCACATCAAATTGTACAAAACTAGTACACTTTCTCAAATGCAACTAAATCTGCTCAATCATTTTCTGACTCTATGTTATTTTCGCAAATAACTATCTGTCTCACTATCTGAGAGTATGTCCTCTACTCTCTCTACAACTATTTCTTTTGGAATTGGGACTTTGCACCTATAGCTTCTTTTTCTAAAACTAAGAATGACTGCTCCATTCTCACTGTAGTTGCTGAACTATGAGAGTAGCTCCTCTACTCCATCACAATAACATATTCATTTTCTCCCTTTGAATATCATACTGAATCAAACTCTTTTAATGGATCATGCTTGTTCTATATATACTTCATCTGATTACTGGAGCAAGTGTCTCCTCATATTCTTCTCCCTCTTTTTGGGAGAATCCTCTGTACACAAATCAGGATTTGTAAATCTCTATGAATGGTCTTGGGGAGGCTTCTCCTCCTTACTAGATCGTGAGGGTTGACTCCCTCTAAAATCTAGCTCCTTCTGGGCTGGTACTTGGCGGGGCCACTTGCCTCACCACTGGTGAAGTCATATGCTCCTAATGATATGGCTCATCAGTTCTATATGGCTTTGCATCCTGCAAAGTGTCACATGACCATACTGGTCTCTTCTTGGTTACTGCAATGATTATGGGTAGGCCATTTTGGCTCTATTAACTCTTCCTGATGATCTGAAGAGTGATCAAATGCACCAGATGGTTTTGTTCGGTCATCTTTGGAGCCTTCTACTCCTTACAATCAATCTCGATATGAGATACTCAGTATCTCGCAAAAGTACCCTTCTTCGTCTTCTTCTTGTTTGGTACATGTATGTATACGATTGTGTATACAAATTCTTATATGGATATTATGTTTTGTGTCTCAAACTAGAGATCATCTAATATGTTGTCTCCTGCAACCATCACTATATCTTCCCTTGGGGTTATCACCTGTGATCTGCCCGGAACAAGAACAACAAGGGAGAAAGTATAGACAACAATAATTATCTTTATAATAATAATAAAAACAATAGTGAGAACAATCATCATAGTAGCTCCTTCAGAGCTATCACTTGTGACCTTCCTGGAACAAGATCCAAAAATAAGAAATACAATAATAAGAAATGAGAGAAACACTCTTCTAGTGTTGTGATCAATCATTCCTCCATGGTAACCTGGAAATAAAGCAAGAAGTTTCTCCTAGAGGAGATGTTAGTTATATCTAGTAAATAATTACAATAAAAATTTATCTCAATAGTGCTCACATGCTACCAAGTATTCAAAAACTTTTCAAATATTGGTATAACAACTATAATGTTTACTTGTAATGTGAAAGTTATAAAACTTGATATGTGCACATTTGAATCTTATCAATTTAATCAATCAAACCTGGAACTTAGAGTCTTGTCCTCAGGAATGAGTGTTGTTGTTTTTCTTCTGAGTCTCCTTCACTCAAGATGACAAGTATTCTCTTCAACTTGTCCTCTATACTAAGATAATATGCTTTCTTGACAAAAATATTAGTTAGAGAATAAACTCTATAATCTCAACCTTAATCAATATAATACTTTGACTTTAATTTTGACCAATGGTTAGTATGATAGTCATAACTTCAACAAATCAAAATACAACCTAGATGTTCATAAGATCACAATAATTCCATAACAAATAGAGTCATATCAAAATAATCAAACCTGGGGTGCATTGTTCCTCTGAATGTGTTGGATCTGAGATCCTTCTAGATCTACGATAGTTTTTTCGACAAAATATCCCGTCTCTTGCAAATACCCTTAAGATAATGATACAATTTAAACATATGTAAGTACATACCTTCGATAGTATCGATAGGTAGTGGCACCATCTGGAAGAAACAACAACTGATATATCGATAGGTGAAAAGCACCATCTGGAAGAAACAACAAGAAATAACACACATTTAAAATCAGTATGTTGCAAACTTGTAATCTAAAGGTAGTTGGAAATTTTCTAGGGTAAGGCACACTAGGAAAATAAAAATTAGTCCCAACACTTCACAAAACTTTCATCAGAACTCCTGTGCTGCAACCGCACAAGGAGCCGAATGACATGAAGGAACTAGCACTGCAACTGCAACTGATACTGCAACCACAACTGATACTGCAACTGCAACTGGTACTGCAAACCTAGGGTTTTATGAGGAAACCCTAATTTCTTAAACTTCAAATTTCAGAATTCTGATCTAGGGACTAGATGTGCCCTCCTAGGGAAAGATTTTAGATGGTCTTACTTTTCCCAACGTCCTCTAAGAAAGTGGATGACGCCACCTTTAAGGGTTTATACAGAAACCCTAATTTCTAAAACTTGTCCAAAACTGAAAATTGTTCTAGGGAAAAGGTGCACTAGGTTTAGGAGAGTCTTCCTATGCCCTTAACTTCTTCAGAGAGTTCTTTTGTGCTATGAAAATTCCTTCTTTTAGGCCCACTCTGATCCCATGTTGATTTTTCTACTTAAGCAGTTAAATAGATTAGTGCTCTTTTACTTATAAACCATTAGCACAATAACTGCATATAAATGATCACTGAAAGAATAACATCCACAATATATACAAGATTTCAATTGGGAAAACCCTCTAGGGGAAAAACCCCAAAAAATTCCTCAATATAAATTCACCAACCAAGAACAATGCCTCTCTCCAAGAGAGAAATAACAAAGAAAAATATCCTCCTTTAACCCTTGATTAGGGAAGAGTAGCACAACACATAACCAAGATATAACTGAGAAGTAGACCAAGAATATCCACAACGTCTCCTCCTAGCTGCAATAGTCTCTGCCTCTAAGACTTGTGCACTTCCTCTTCTTATCTGCATAGCTAGTGTGCTGTGTTCAAATGAGGCGCTAGCCTCCTTTATTACTAGTAGTTTTTCTAACCTTAAATTAGGTTTGGGCCAACCTGTCAATTTATCCTTTTATTTTTCATTTTACTTGTCAAGGCACAATACGGCCGAATTTTACAAAGGCACAATAGGGTCGTCTTAGCAAATATAATATAAGAATATTCTTTAGTGTTTTGTCTTGGTCAAATACAATAAGGATATCTTCCGAAGCTACTCAAACTTCAACAAAATCTACATACCTCAACACGATGTAGCAGAAAGAAATAATACACTCGCTACCTAATGAACTTGTGTTATAAATATAGAGGTAACTAGAAATTTCTTTTGCATCAGAGTATATATAGAATAATGGTTGAACACATTCTTGTCATTTAACTCATGTTAATATGTTTGCAGGTATTTAAGCCATTGGAGACATTCCATTTTGAAGCATTCAAATAGATCAGGTTTAGTTAATTTATGTTATCAATAATTTAGTATGTTATTTTTAATTTTGTCATTCTACTATCAGAAAAGTAACACTTTATTTGATCACAAGGAAATCAAACCATGGAGAATCGTGAATATATACTTCTTAATGCAAGGAAAAGTTTTCTTTATTTTTTTTCCACTTTTCCATTTACATCGTTAAATATACACTTACTAATTGTAGCGACACCATGGGTGCTTCCCTTGTTTCCACCGAAGTTGGGGTTGTTGACAAGGGTAGGCTGAGAAAGTCCCTTTTAGTACAATACTTTCATATTTTAATGGGGACTAAGACCTGAAATGGTATGAACTTGGAGATGTCATTGAATTTCCTTCGGGGATAAGTAATATCTCAATTAAGTTTGAATGGTTTTGAATTGTTGTTGTTTTGTGGGGTCTCAACCAGTGCACTAGTTATACTTGAACTTGTAAGCCCAAAAACTAGTCATAAAATGCATCTTGTTTTTTATTTAGTTGTACGAACTAATTGAAAATAATTGTAAATCATTTTGGATGTCTTGACATAATTCCCTAGCTAGGAATCATCTCATGAACAACACTACCTACATAAAAATAAGAAATTATTAATGCTCTTTTATTTTGATATTTTTTCCAAGGAAATGGGAAAATATATATTAAAACATTGCCATGAATGACAGTGATAAATGTCCATACAAAAATTCGAAAACTATCCCTTGCTTGGTAGAAAAAACATGCTTTAAGCATGCTGAGTTATACTTAGAGTTGAAGTTTTCCAGTCTTTTGTACAAATTTCCATACTGCTTTCCAGGAGAAGTCCTATAATAGATGCCTAATACTAGTATTAAAAAACATAGAATAAGTAAACACTAAGAGGGAAACATTGTCCTGCCTGGCACATCTTCTATTTTTTCTGGTGCTGAAATAAGGTCTAGAATGTTTGGCCTCAGACTAGGAGAGCAGACTTCCTCCGATGTAGCAGTGCTAGTGAAACTTTGAGTTTGGTTCGTGGTTCGGGTTTCACACATGCCATATGATGTGTTCTCCATTCTTGAGCTCACACATATCCGGGTTTCACACATGCCTTGGGTATTATTTTCATAATAGGGATTTAATGGTGAGAGATGTGATAAGACCTCTACACCACTCCCAATGATGTTTCCTCTGCCACATCATGACCTATATTTACCATATATATATATATACACATAGTCTCTGTCGAAATTCTGATGACATGGTAATTGCTCTTTCGACGACGATTAATTTTTACTTCAAGGAAGGGTTGTTTCTCTTTCGACAAATGTTCGTGGTTTAGTCATTTCTTGTTCAACGAATGGTCATTGCTCTTTTGTCGAATTTTAATGGTTTAATCATTTCTCTTTTGACATAAATTACGATGAAGGGTCGTTTCTCTTTCGACGAATTTTCACGGTTTAGTCATTGCTTGTTTGATGAATGGTCATTTCTCTTTCGAAAAATGTTCATGGTTTAGTCATTTTTCGTTCGACGAACAATTCAATGAAGAGTCATTTCTCTTGCTACAAATAGTTTGTCGAAACAAAGACATAGTTTGATTCATCACAGTTCCGACCTTCCTACAATGAAAAAAATGGGTTTAAGGTGTCTTTTGAAGACCAACGAGAGACTGACGAATATTTCACTGGAAGTCTGACTAACTATTTCATCGGAAGTGGATTCAGACTAACGACGAACTTGTGTTTGCCGAAAGATCAATATGATTCTAACAATGAAAATGGGGTTCATGCTTTTGTTGGAAGCGCGACATGTTTGCAACACAAAGTCATTGATAAAGTGTTGGAAAAGTGCCCCAATGTAATAGTGAACTATTCTTCTTGTAAAACTCACAATTTCTCACATTTGTGAGAATGTTTGTGAACAATAATTTAATTATAAAATGATTCTTAATAGCATACCGTTATTCGTTTGATGTATGTTACCTCAATGCTACAATTATTTGGCTATCTCTTAGCCCATTAACCTATAGGTTAGCCTACCAAAACACATAATAATGCATAACCATATTTCCAGTTTTATGCTATTAACATCGTTATAGATTGACATTTAATGTAGAGAAGCATATATATTTACCATGTGCATCACACCCATTACGATCCATGTACACTATACATCAAACTAGTATCCACATACCAAAATTTCCCTTTTAAATTTGCACGCTTAAAGGAAATCATATAATTTCTATTTTTAATGACATAAACAATGAAACTCATACACTAGGTCCACATGTCCTCATAATATAGTTCTATCAGTCTAGCTAAGTTCAACATAAAATAAGCAAAGAAATAAAAAGATAGACCATAATGTAGTTTAGTCGTTGGAAGTCAAAATATGAAGCATTACACTTATCAATGAGATGTGGAAAAACAACATCCCCTACAAGGGGATGTAGGTTTATAACTGACATGTGAAAAAATAAATTAATGATAAATATAAAATAGTGACAGTTTCACTCAAGTAAGACCTCCTGCAAAAATCATCAAAAGAGAAAGAACTAATGCCAATGCATGAATTCCCACACCCAGGGATAACAAATTGGGTATGTCTTACATGGGAGAGAGATGGAGAAACATGCATGTTATTTAGTGATTTGTTTTTATTATGGAGTACATACGATATAAATCTATAAGTGATGACAAGTGATAAATTTATTTGAAAAAGATTTAAATTATCCAGATGTTTAGGATGCGATTATATGCTTTCCAAAATTGAAATTTGTATGGAATTATATCATGAGAATGCCTTTTTTAAATCTAGACTTAAGAGTTTGGTTATATTTTTATCTTAGTCAACTACAATTTTATTTGGGCTTGAATGAACAATTGGAAATAAGAGATTGATGTTCAATAAGTATTTATTTTGGACATGTGATTATGCATGGTGGGATCATGATCTTGTTATGTATATATAGTGTTGTATATGTCTATATTTTGTTAGTACATGATTTTATATTTCACAACTTGGTTGTAATGTTGAGTTGGTGAATGGAACCCACATTTTTATAAGTATCATATTTTAAACTAAGACACTTTGATCCACATGTATGCATATATGTTTGTTTTTTATGGTTTGGTATGTGAAATCTCGTGTGGATATGTTGTATTTATTATACATGTATGATTTTATTATGTAATTTTATGTGGGGATGTTGCATTTGTTATACTATGATTTAATATAATTTAATATATATATTCTTATATAGGGGATATTGGATATATTGTAACAAACCCAACCCCCTAAACCTCTTAGGCTGGTGGGATGTCGAATTTCCACTTCCACTAAACTTTAGATCTTAGGTTTTATACCCTTACTCGACCTTTGTTCATCATGGTGCACACATGGACTTCTTCTTCTTCTTCTTTTCCACTACGTCCAGCTGTGACAAATCCATGGACTGATCACCCTTTTCTCGCTCATCAATTCCTTGGTGGAATGTAACTCCACAGACAAAGGATAAATATCCTTGATCAAACGGTTGTGACTCACCCAGTTTGAACATATCGATGGTCTATGGTGAATCAAGTTCCTTTCCCATCGAGAAAGAAGGTTATAAAACCCTCATTTCATTCCCAATTTGACCTCTCCAACAATTCTACTCCCAACAGATCCATCTGTCTTCATGCTAGGGAATCAACTATCTTGAACGACTCGGTACCTCAAACTGTACGATGGCTAACGTCTCACTCGTTCTCCACTCAAGAATTTGACTAGTGGGGTCCATGAGTAAATCCACGACTATGGTCGTATCATTTTTCCTTATCCTCAGATCAACAATCTCCAATTTCCCAGACTTCCACCGTCAGATAGTGCCCCCTCTACACGATCAGGATGCTTCCCAAATGGTCTTCTTGATGATAAACTCTACAATGGATCCTAAGGTCCTTGGATCCTCACTTCCAACGATCAAAGATCAATCTGATCTCACAAAGGATAAGTATTTAATCGACACAACACTTATACTAGGTTCACTCTTTGAAATGGATCATTCCAGATCCAATAGTTCAAAATTTGTCAGCTTCAACACCGATAGATCTACGGCTTTAGTTGCTCTCGGGATATCGACATCGGAAATTTCCTCATTGGAAACTCCTTCTGCACCTCTTCCCATAATTTCCCAAACTCCAATCTCCCGACAGGCTTGTCACATTTACACTTAGGGATTTTAAGGCCCCGATCTCATTGGTCCATCCTCTGATAGATCAATGACTATCCTCATCTCAGAACTTCTCCCATCAAAATTTTACTATGAATTCACATTCTAGGTTTTCCCAAAGGATTCACCTTCTGATAGGTCTCTGCCAAAGTTTTTATCACCGACGAACAGTTGAGATCTTCTCTTTTTGTTGAATCAATGTCTGCCATTCATATGGGTTTAAACAGGGTTCAAGGTCATCTTTAGACTTAGCGGTTTCACAATATTACCAAACACCTTCCTACAATGGTTTCTAACTCAATTCCTTTAGGGKTTTAATCCATTTCCCAACAAGTAAGACACAATCTACCCAAATACCCAAATGAAGATTTATATCCTACAAACTTTCCATTTCAAAGGGCAAGGAAAAGCATAGGGTTATCGACCTATACTATCCTTCCTCACCTCATCATTATAGTTAATTCATTTACTAATTAAGGGATGATTGTATCACTTCATTTAAATCAAATATCAAAAATAATTTATCATATTCATACCATTAACATAAACATAATACAATTTACAATCATTGACAAATATTTCATAGACATATTCAGGAAAACACTTATCTATTCAATGAATTCTTCAACCAACCAAATGTTTGAGGGGAAATGCCTTTCCACCCAATTATAGGCTATGCTACACTTTTCCTTTCTACAATGAGCCACCCCTGTTCTTGGCCATGATACCAGCAGGGCACTCTCTCAATTGACTGTTAAGTCAATAAATGGTTAAGGAAGGTTACTCTCCTTCACTCCAATGGAAACACCATAAGTCTCCCTTTTCCCATTGAGCTCAGGGCCTCCATGAGTTTATTAGAAACCATCCTAACTGGATTCCTTTGCATAAGGGAGTCCGTTCTCTGCTGCATAGTCCCTCGATGACATCCCCTTATTGGTTCCAATTTATTTCTAGTAAGCACCAAGTCACGACCCTCTTTTTATTCATTCTAGATATGGGTCTTCTTTGTTCTAGGGTGACCATTTGAGTCTTGGGAAAGCTTCCTATTTTTGTCAGGAAAACTTCCTAATCCTCTATTTCTCATATATGTAATCATGAGCTCTATATTCTCACATGCATTACATATGTTTTTTATTCTACGACTGCTCTTTGTTTCAATGTGTAGTGTGAATTGGGTATATCTCATGCATGTCTTTCTGTGTGTATTGTGTGTGTGATTTTCTCCTCTTTCCTATTTTTCCCTCTTCCTCTTTATTCCTTTTCCTCTATCAGAACATTATCTCCCTCCTTGGGATCCTCACTGACTTCTATTATAAATAATATCTAGGGTCAAGCTCCCAAATCAATGGGGAAATATTTGCATACTTCTGGTTGATGTTGTAGCCGACCCTTCAATCTTCCAAGTACCAATTCAGATTGTATTTATAACTACTCAACTACCCTACCTGAAAATCATTAACGATTTCCTTGTGGTCAAGATAAACAGGGTACATTGGACAATTTTATGCATTCATGTCATGTAGGTGTAGGTTGGATTGCCGAGAAAATTTCTTATTTTCCTCATTAACACTTCCTAGTTCCACCTCACCATTCCCACTCATGGTATCATGGTCAATACTGCAAGTCTTCCTCTTAGTCAATTTTCTAGTGTTTTCATTAATCATAAACACAATTACATTCTTCATTAATCACAATACATAAAATCTTAAAAATGATTATAGTCTTGGGGGAAAATAGGGCGTTACATTCCCCTCCCCTTAAGGAAACATTGAAATCAGTGTTTTAACATCATATACACAATTTTATACAGAAAAATGGGTATTCCACCACCCCATGGAATCCTCTAGATCCCAAGTGGCCTCATCTTCTCCAAAGTGATTCCGTTTCACCTCAAACTGCACGACGGGTTCCACCTGTATCACAGTCCAGTCAATAACATGATTAAAATCATGAATATATTTCTTTAATAAAGACACATGGAATAGATTGTGAGATCTAATAGTAGGTGGCATGGACAATATATATTCCACTGGTCGCACTCTTTCTAGGACTTCAAATGGTCCACAATACCGGGGTGCTAACTTGGCACAAGTTCCCTTCCTCAAGAAGCTCCTTTTGGGTTTTACCTTGAGATACACATGATCTCCCACCTTGTACTCCTTATGGGTTATTTTTCTATCTGCATAGCTCTTTTGTATATCCTAGGATGATTTTAAATTATTCCTTATTTGGATCACTTCCCATTCTATTCTCTCAGTAGGTATGGTCCAAGTGTGATCTTGTCCATCAGACTGTCCCAACTAATTGGAAATCTATATTTTCTACCATAAATAGACTCAAAGGGGCTCATCTTCAATGTTTTTTGATAACCATTGTTGTAGGTAAACTCTACCAGGGGTATATATTACTCCCACTATTTGGGTTGATGCACGACATGCATCCTTAACATGTCCTCCAACACTCTATTTATCCTTTCAGTATGACCATATGTTTGAGGATGGTAGTCTTTGTTGAATTCTAGTTGCATCCCCAAGCCCACAAAAAATCCTTTCAATAAATTTGAGGTGAATTTTGCATCTTTGTCTGAGATAAGAGTCTTGGGCATACCATTTAACCCGAAAACTTCTTTCACAAAAACATCAAAAAAATCTATAACTTTAAAATTAGATTTGGCTGGAATAAAGTGAGCTTCCTTACTCAACTTGTCAACCATAACCATGATTGCATCATGTTGCTTAACTATTCTTGGAAAACCTGTGATGAAATCCATGGAGATTGTCTCCCACTTCCTTTCTAGAATTTGCAAAGGTTGGAACAGTCCTACAAGGTACTTTTGTTTGAATTTGACATGTTAACACTTCATGCAATTTGCAATATACTGAGAAATGTGTTTCTTCATTCCTGTCCAGTAGTAGAACTACCTTATTGTTGTTATCATTTTATGATAACTAGGATGAACCACATAAGGTCTCCAATTAAAACCATCCATAATGAGGTGCTTCAAATCTGTTGAATTAGTCACATACAACCTGTTGTTATATATAAATAGCTCATTTGATGTAAGATGGTACTCCTCATACTTATTCTCACTGGGATCTTGCAACAAAATTTCCCTTACCAAATTAAAATTTTTATCCTCTTGCAAGAGAGTTTTGATTCTCTGCTTGATGTCAGTTTCACCTACACTTGTTGTTGCTAGGTGTATTATCTGCACACTTTTCCTAGGTGCATATGCCATCGGTTTTATTTCCCTTTTATGTTCTTGATATTGAAATCAAAATCACTGATTAGTGCCATCAACTTGGCATGTATATCCCTCAACCATGGCTAATCAAATAGATATTTCAGTCCACAATGATTTTTCATCAAGAAAAATCTTCTCCCAAGCAAGTAATTACTCCACATATTCAACCCATGCACAATATCCGCAAGATCTAAGTCATGAGTGACATATCTCTACTCATGCTCATTCAACTTCCTTGTTTCATAACAAATCACATGTCCTTCTTGCATAAGAACTCCACCAATTCCTTCCTTTCAAGAATCAATACAAACCAATAAATATTTCTCAGGGTATACAATATTTAAAACAAGGGCATTGGTTAAGAGATGTTTTAGTTGCTGAAAATTGACTTCACACACTGCTGACCATACAAACTTCATCCCTTTTCTATGCAATAAGTTAATGGGATGACCAATCTTGCAAAATATCTTAACAAACATTCTAAAATATCAATATAGTCCCATAAATGATCTTACCACAGTTACATTCTAAGGAGTTGGCCTATCTATGATTGCCTTTATCTTTTCAGGATCCACTTCCACTCCCTCTGTTGAGACTGTGTGGCCCAAATATTGGATCTCCTTCTGAAAGAAGGCACACTTGTTGTATTTGGTACACAACTAGTGATATATTATCACTTTTAACACCAACTTAAGATGTTCTTCATGCTCTTGCTTGGTCTTGGAATATACTAGGATGTCATTAACAAATACAAGAAAAAAATTGTCCAAATACTTGATGAGAACACTATTTATCGAAGACATGAAGGTGTCTGGTGCATTGGTAAGCCCAAATGGAACCACCATGAATTCACAATGTCCATACCTCGTCCTAAAATTTTTCTTGTGGATATCTTCATCCTTAATCATGAATTGGTGATATCTTGATCTCAATTCAATTTTAGAGAAGACCGTAGCTCCTTTGAGTTGGTCAAAGAGATCATCAATCCTGGGAAATGGGTATTTTTTCTTGATGGTCATCTTGTTCAACTATCGTTAATCAATACACAACCACAAGGTACCATCCTTTTTCTTCACAAATAACGTGGGTTCTCCCCATGGGGATACACTTGACCTGATATACCTTCTATCCATCATGTTCTTCAATTGTAGTTTTAACTCTACCAGCTCCAACATACTCATTCTGTAGGGTACTTTTGATTTTGGTACTGCTCCAAGTAAAATATTTATTGATAAATTGAGATCTCACTTAGGAGTGTTATAACCCTAAATTGCACTAGACATGCATACCTGGCATTAGGCCATCTTACTTGCTATATTTTCCTAGCCATCACTGAACAACTCTTCTAAAAACCATTTTTTTGAAGGTGTACACACCCTGCACCACTACTTCTCGCTTACACATGCTTTTTGCACCATTAAATCCCACGTACACTCACAAAAAGCCCGAAAAATGAAAATTGCAAAGGAATACGGGTTTTCAGGTCGTTACTTAACTAGTTGACCACCCATAGCTAGTCACCCCAATCGTTACTATCTCTTTTGGCCTAAAAAAGAAGGTGTTGGGGTCCCATTCCAAGGAGAAGCACGAGAACATAGAAACTTTGCCCATTTCATTATTCCCCCTTTGCCCCAATATTTTGCAACCACATTGTGAGTTTGAGCTAGAAATCCTTCTTCCTCCATTGCAAACCCTTGCCATTTCCCTAAAGAGAATTGAAGAGGAGAAGAATACGTGGAATCAGTTGGTGCATGGTGAAGAGGAGCCCAGGACCGAGTTCGAGGAGAAGTTGCCAGTTTCATATTGTAAACAACTTTTGTGAGATTAATATAAAGAAATAATTTTTCCATCCCGCCAAATGATGTCTTAAATCTTTATGATTTGTTTACATTCTTTTTTGTGATGTCTAACCCAATAATCCATATATAGAATGCATGATTGTAGTTTCTTGTTTGTCTTTTGGTGAATGCAGGTTGTCCTTGGGAGGATATCTACAACCAAGAAACAATTAAGTGCAAAGGGATCGACATTGGATGCGGAGTTTAAGGTATTCCTACCGGATCCCTATACTTTGTCTTTTATGTATGATTGTGGGGTATTGATGGGATAGTTGTTAAAAGTAGGAGACTTTAGATGGTTAGCTCTACCTACACTCCATAGAGGGGTTTTCTCGCTATAGCAAGGAGTAAGTCCAGGTATCTCCCCTGTGAATACATCTTTAAATACCCACAATACTAGGTGGTCCTCAATCTTCAGCTCCTTACTCTCTCTTTCATTGAGTACTTGTATTGCATACAAGGGACACCCTATTCAACTAAACATCTTGAGTTGTAGTGATGATATCTGCCTTACCGATATTTCCTTTAGAATGCCTTGCAACACCCTCATGTTTCCTTTTTCATCATAGCAATTCAATCATTCCTCATGGACAGTCAACCAATCCATGCCAGTAAACAAACCATACGATCCTAAGGGTAGGATATTTAAGGCTACTTGCGTATGCACTCCACTTATTTCCAATGGACATGCCTCTATTACCTCTGCTACCTTTCTCTTAGTCCTTTTTCCTAACTGAACCAACCATGCTTTTGCATGTTTCTTTTTCTGTAAGGAACATTATTCAACAACTTGAGGTGAAACATAGATAAGGTTAGAACCATGGTTAATCAAAATAGAAATGGGTTGCTTGGAAATTATACCTTCCAACTCCACCACATAAGCTTGGTGGTATTCTTGTCGATTCTCAACAATTGCATATATTCTCGGCACAMTCCTAGCCACATCATTGATTGTAGTATCCTCCTGAACATGGTAAATTATTTTGTTGTCATGTCATCGATGAGGGAAATATATCAACATATGTGCCCCTCCACAACCCCAACAATGTAGAGGTAATTTGTTTTTATCCTCTGCTTTCTCTATTGGCCTATTTCCACTATGAGATGTAAATTTTTGTTGGTGCGTACTTATGCTCGGATGAACAACTTGAGCACCTTTCTTTGGATTCTTGTATTGAGATGGTCTAAATCCCTTCATTTGAAATATGAGTTTATCCTTTCTCTTCAAATACTTAAGAGGCTCTTGCCTTTGCTTGGATTGATCATATCAACACTTATCCATCCTAATGGCGTCTTCCAAATTCTGAGGATCATCAAAATCAATATTATCCTGATAGAACTATGGTAATCTGTTGAGGAAGCATTGCATCCTTGTTTTCTCATCCTTGAGGTAAGGAACATACCTCAACAAATCTAAGAGCCTCTTGGCATAAGCATCCATACTAAGTTTCCCCAACTTGTGTTCATGGAACTTTTTAATCTTACCATCATAGTACTTCTCTAATAGATATGCCTTCCTGAAATATTTCTCAAATTGATTCTTGGTCGGCTTGCTTTCCTTCAATCCCTTAACTTCCTTAAGGTCATCCCACCATATGGAAGCTCCTCCTTTCAAATTTAAAATGGGTATCTTTGCCTTTGTATTTTTTGAGTAATTATGTACTCGAAAATAATTTCTTAACCCCAACAACCAAGCCTCGAATTATTCTCATTTCTTGATTTATCCATCGAAAGTAGGGGGCTTAGCCTTATTGAATTGTTCTATTAGAGAACTATTTAAGTGTCTCTTTTTCTTCTTCCTATGAACACTTTACCTAGTGTCACTTCTAGACAATTCCTCCATAGTGGTATTCCCACCAAATGAATATGTGGAATCATCTCCAAAAACTCTGCTTCTCTTAGCATCTTAATGCCTTTTCTTGGAAGAATTTCTTCCCACATTACTGTGAGTTGGTCCATGCTTCTGGACATCTAAAGGGATATTTAATTTGTATGACTGTTGTAGTCATACATTACTAACAACTATACCCTGTTGAAAGTTCTTTTGAATTTCTAATAGACTCTGCAACAACACTGCATTCAACTCTGCCTCCTGGGCTTGAGCTCTCATGAGCCTTTCATTGTCTTCTTTAAGACTCCTTACCGTGGATATCAAATCTGGATAGGTTTCTATGGTTATCCTGCCATCAAACTCTTCATCTTGGAAGTGCAATGTTTCCTCCATAATGTGTTGCACCATTCACTTATGTTTTCCTTTCAGTATGTCCTATGTGTTGAAACAATGAAAAACTATTAGCCATTGCATTTAAACTTTGTTTACATAAAATTATTGGCCTTGTCAAACATTAGTTTTCTTTGAAAATACTGAGCCATGACTCCATTATTTCTCATCAATCCTACTCAAAACCATTGCCAGTATTCGATAACACAGTTACTTATGTCTTATAAAACATGTACTTATGTCCTATAAATTTTTCTTAAATAGTCATATGACCTTGGAGACCCATTCAAGCCTATAGTGTGAAATATTCTATGATACCACTCCGTAACAAATCTGACCCCATAAACCTTTTAGGCTTATGAGATGTCCAATTTACACTTCCACTAAATTTCAGATATTGAGTTTTACACCCTTATTTGACCTTTATCATATTTGAGATATTACACACACCTAAGATTTTTCATTCATTTTATTTTGCTAAGTTTATTTGGCTGTGTTGAGGGTCCCTTAGTCTAAGGTATTCTCCCCTCATTGACGATATTCTCTCCTATATAAGGGTGCCACATAACCTCCTTTCAATTCTCAGTTATTGTTCAATTAGACTATTTGAGTGAAGTGTTGCATGTAAACCTTGACTTTATCACCAAGTGTTGCATGCTAACCTCAACATCATCACCAACAATGTGCACTTGCATTAGGATCATCACCAGTAAGGTGCATTCCACACGTGTGAGTGATATCCTCCTCATTTCACTCTAGTTTGGCTAGTTAACTAATGACCACATGGCCAATTAACTGGGATTAGGTGGCAGTTGACTACAGTGACTGGTAGTGCATGTCACATCTCTCTCAAAAATACTAATGCGCATTATCTTGGATACTATGGTGAGTCAAATTTTTCATACATAGTATATCACTTGTTTTATAACATTCTCTTACTCAAATAATATAAATTCTTTCATTCTTTTCTCCAGTTTTTGTCTTCTCTCTTCATCCACCATTGCAAGTTATGTATGCTTCATTGTTAGCTAGATATTCTGTGCAGGTATCTCAAAAACTCTACATGTCCATAGTGGCACACAAAAAGACTTATTCTTCTTCTTTTTCATTATGTGCACCTATGAAAAATCCATAGACTCATCACCCTTTTATCGCTCAGTAATTCCTTGGCGGAATACAACTACACAAACCAAGGATAAATATCCATGATCGAACGACTGTAACTCACTCAGTTTGAACATATAGAGGATCCAAGGTGAATTGAGATCCTTTCCCATCAGGAAATAAGGTTATACAACCCTAATTTCATTCTCGATTGAACCTCTCCAACAACTTTAATCTCGATAGATCCAACGGTCTTCAGTATAGGAAATCAACGGTCCCGATCGACATGGTACCTCAAACTATGCGATGGATAATACCTCACTCGTTATTCACTCAACACTTTGATCGATGGGGCCCATAAGTAAATCCAAAACTATGGTCGTATCGAGTTTCCTTACCCTCATATCAATGGTCTCCAGTTTCTTGGACTTCTACCATCGGATAGTGCCTCCTCTATGTTGTCACGAGGATTATCGAATGGTCTTCCTGACTAGAAAATCCTCGATGGATCCGATGGTCCTCAAGGTATTGCATCCAATGGTCAGAGATCAATAAAATCTTACAACTTCTTGGTATTTAATTGGCACACCAATTTGACCAGGTTCAATCTTTGGAATGGATCATTTCAGATCCAATGGTTCAAAATCCATCGACTTCATCATCGACAGACCTACGTCTCTAGCCACTCTCGGGCTCTAGAAACCAGATATTTCTTCATCGAAAAATTCTCTTGTGCCTCTTCCCATACTTTCCCAAACTCCAATCTTGACAAGATTTTCAGATTTACACTTCTCATTGGTTCATCCTCTGATAGATCAAGGAATCTTCTCATCTTATAACTTCTCCCATCGAAATTTCACTATGAATTCACATTCCGGGTTTTCCCAAAGGATTCACCTTTTGATAGGCCTCTGTCAAATCCTGGATCTTTGATTAATGGTCAGGATATCCTCTTTCTTCCGAATCAATAGTTGTCATTCCTTTGGGTTTAAACATGGATTTCAATAGGGTTCAAGGTCATCTTTGGACTTAGCGGTTCCATAGTCTTTTCAGACACCTTTCTGCAAGGGTTTTTAACTCAACTCCTTTAGGATTTTAAACCATTTCCCAACAAGCAAGAAATGATCTACCTAATTACCCAAATGAATATTTATATCCTGCAAATTTTCCCTTTCAAAGGGCAAGGAAAAAATAGGGTTATCAACCTACACTGGCCTTCCTCACCTCATCATCATAGTTACTTCATTACTAATTAAAGGAGGATTGTATCACTGAACATTTAACTCATAATTAACAATCATTTATCATATTTAGATAATCAACATGAAAAAAATACAATTTACATTCATTGACAAGGATTTCATAGACATAATCATGAAAACACTTATATGTTCTATGAAGTATTCAACCAACCAACTAATTGAGGGGAAATTCCTTTCCACCTGAACTATAACATGATTCACTTAAATTTCTATGATAAGCCACCCTCATGCGAGGCCATGATACCACTAGGGGACTCTCTCAATTGACTGTTAAGTCAATAAATGGTTTAGGAAGGTTACTCTCCTTCACTCCAATGGAAACAACAGAAGTATCCCTCTTCCCATTGATCTGAGGGCCTCCACGAGTTTATTAGGAACCTTCCCAACTATATTTCCTCTACACAAGGGAGTCCCTTATCTTCTACACATTCCCTTGACAACCTCCCCTTACCAGTTTCAGTTTCTTTCGAGTAAGCACCAAGTTGCATCCCTCTTTTTCTTCAGTCTTGATATGTGTCTTATTTGTTCCAGGGTGACCATTTGAGTCTTGGGAAAGCTTCCTATTTTCCTCAAGAAAACTTCCCAGACCTATATTTCTTATATATGTATGCGTGAGTTCTGTATGCTTGCATGCAATACCATTTGTTTGTGACTCTATGACTCATGTCCGGTGCAAATTTTCTATGTTTCTTCGTGTAGTGTGAAATGGGGATATTTCGTGTCTGTCTTTCTGTGCATATTATGTGTGTGTTTTTCACCTATTTCCTATTTTTCCCTCTTCCTCCTTATTCATTTTCCTTTATTCGAACATTCTCTCCCTCCTTGGGATCCCAACCAACTTCTATCAGAAGTAAGATCTAGGGTCAAGCTCTCGAATCGAAGGGGTAATCTCTACATACTTCTGGTTGATGCTGAAATCGACCCTTCACTCTTCCAAGTGCCAATTTAGATGGTATTTATAACTACTTAACTACCCAAATTGAACATCATTAAAAGGTTCCTTGTGGTCAATATAAACATGATAAGTTGGACAAGTTTATGCATTCATGTCATGTAGGTGTAGGTTGGATTGTTGGGCAAGTTTCCTATTTTCCTCATTAAAACTTCTCAGTTCCACCTCACCAATCCCACTTGTGGTATCATGGCCAATACTGGAAGGATTCCTCTCAGTCAGTTGTCTGGTTTTTTAATTAATCATAAACACAATTACATGCTTCATTAATCACAATACATGAAGTCTTAAAAATGATTACAGTCTTGGGGGAAAACAAGGTGTTACATCTATGCACAATTTTTAGGAGTAATCTAATCTTGTAGCAAAATGATCCTCTTTGAGGTTATAAATTTGATAGAAATTTTAGGCATGATCATAGTTCTACGATTATCTAATCTCTACGCCTGGTGGAACAATGGATGTAGTGGTTTTTCCTAATTTAAATTGACCTAGATCATCAACAATTCAATATGAGTTCTAGATTGATGGGAACTTTGATTTTTTGTATCATCAAATTTTAGTAACCAGAGGGAAGCTTTCTACAAGATTATATGATTCACATTTTTAAATGTTAGATGTACGTGACCCCAATGGGGATAATAATGACACATTGTGCATATGCTATTATGCACTAACAAAAAAAACATGGGCCCTATAGTGAATTAATGACAATATCAATAGCGAGTAGGCTATCACATATTTGTTCTAACACACACACACACACACATAAGATGCGATGTGCTAATATATTTCTTTTCTAATAGTGTCATGTATGATTTAGAGAGTGTGCTCAAGTAACCATTATTGTAGATGAAACTAGAGACACAAATCTGGGATGGAAGTGGTTAGGGGTTTGAGAAGGCCTATGTGCTCTAGTATGAGTAGGGATGAAACTATGAAGAGCGATGGAGGTAATTCCCATTGGTTTGAAATTTATTTATATATAGATCTCCCCACAAGATTGGGATTGTAGGATTGTGTGATTAGGTCCATTTCCCCTAGACATATATTGTAGATCTTAGAGATTCCTATTATGGTCCATGAGGATGTTATGGCCTCCTCTTTCCTTATAATTTATTTGGAAAAAGAGCCATGCTTAGGTGAGTAGAGTGCATGTGGTTTGGGGAAGTAGTTGTCTATTTCAGATTGTCCATATAGGATGGATCACATATAAAGTAGATCTCGTTGCTCATGTTGTGGGTATAGTTGTTAAATTTGCATGAAAACAAGTATGTGCGTGGAGTATGGGTTAGTGTGTGTGTGCGCGTATTAATGATTATGATATATATAACTCTCTCTCTCTCTCTCTCTCTCTCTCTCTCTCTCTCTCTCTCTCTCTCTCTCTCTCTCTCATATATATATATATATATATACATATATATATATATATATATATATATATATATATATATATATGTGAATCTCGCATTATAAATATATATATATATATATATATATATATATATATGATCACATTATAAATATATTATATATATTACAATAATTTCTTTGTACAAAGTTAAATTTCATATGGATAATACTTATATATACTACCTTGCATGGTATGACTAGGGACATAATCACAGGGAGTGGAGGAGGTAGTCCCCTCAATTTGAAATATATTTATATAGATATCATCCTGCAAGTTTGGGGCTCCAATATTGGGAAAGTAGGTCCATTTATCTTAGATGAATGTGGTAGACCTTTGAGATGCTTGTTATAGGCAATGAGGACAAAATAGCCTCCTTTGAACTTATACCCTATCTAGTAGAGGAGCCATGCATAGGTAAGTAGAGTGGATGTGGTTTAGGGAAGTTAGGTGTCTAGTTAAGATTGTCCATAAGGGATGGATCATATATGTGGATCTTCTTGCTCATTTTGTGGGCGTAGCTGTTAATTTGTGTTAAGGTACATATGTGGAGTTTGGTTTGAGTGTATATGTGTGTATTAATGATTGTTTATATATTTAATATATATGACCATCATCATATTAATTGGTTTGGAATATATATATATATATATATATATTTTTTTTTTCTTTAAGTTTTGGGGATTGCATAATTAGGTGAATAGGTCTATTTCCCTTAGATATATGTGGTAGATCCATGATATGCCTATTGGGAAGTCAAGTGTCTAGTTTAAATCATCTATATAGAATAAATCATATATATATATATATGATTGCTTTCTAGAAAGTTAAAAGTCATATGGATTATATACTACCTTGTATGTCTAAAAATCTAGGTGTCATGTTTGGTTATATATGTGAAAACCATGTGGATGCGGTACTATGTATTTATTATGTTGAAGGCATTTATGCCAAAGACACGTATATAAGAATAGGTTTTTCCCAAAACCTGTCAAAGGGGAAAAACTTGTCAACGGGGAAATACTTGTCAACCAAACCACCTTTTATCTTCCTCCAACTATCAAGCATGTCACCTCACACCTTTCTCCTCTGGATTGGTGAAGGATTTATACACCTCCAACGATCAAGTATTTTGTCTCAACCAATTTTTTCCACCTTTTTCATCCCGCTTGGTGCATGATTTGACTTATGCTAGTTTCATATACCTCCAACTGGTCTCCATCACATATATTAGTAATCATTTGCAATTGCAAGGGTCACAAGTACAATCGGATATCAGAAATATATTAGTAATCATTTTCAATTTCAAGGTTCACAAGTACAATTGGCTCCACACCTACAATCTTCAAGCACATCATCCACTCTCTCTGGAAACAGTAGATAAACCATCAAAATTCCTTCCCATTCAACATGTTTTCCAATAAAAAAAATTCCAAACCCATCAATCATTTGGGCATTGATAGAAGTTAAAATATAACATCATATCTATGATTATGTATGATTCTCAACAAGACTTTTACTTATCCCACGTCAGAAGTAGTGGCTGCAAAAAGGTGCCTCCATCGTCTTCTGTCTGAAAGGTGGAGGGTTCTTTTGCATCTGCATAAACACAAATTAGTTGTTAAACACACAATTGCAAAACAACTCATGACCCAAAAAATTTCAATTTTGATGCCCTCCTCTATTAATACCTTAAATTAGAGCTATTTACACTAAAAGATAAATGCCAAAAAGATTTCACTAATAAGAATAATGAATTAATTGAATAAGATCAAATAGTCACCTCTCACAATCACTATCACACCCGATTTGATCTTCTCTGTGAGGAGGTATTTCTTTTTCCAAAAATCTTGGATTCTCATCACCAACCATAATCGCCACAACAATGTCCTACACCTTACCATCAGAAGCCATAAACCCATTATTCCCACAACATTGATGATCTATTGCAGTGGCGGTTGAAAAATCAGAGTTAATAATATGAAGAGAGCACATATTCTTCAAGTAGGAGCATGCTATAATGATGAGAGAAACAAGTATATGGGTTAGCATCACACCCATTCCTCCCAACTGAAAAAATGAGAACAAGAAGATAGAATTGGGAAACAGGAAAATGAGCAGAGCACAATAGTATTGAGTATTGAGAATATTCAGAAAAAAGACAAAAGGCTGAGCTAAATAAGCTCAAGCAAATAAAAAACGATTGTACAACTGGCAGTGTATAGTCAAACTGTTGAGGTTACATATATATTTAACACTCCCTCTTAAACTCACAATTACAAACATCAACACTGATAATGCCCAAGTGTTGTCTCTGAAAATAAAAAATAGATTTTCCTAGTGGCTTTGTAAAAATATCTGCGAGATGATCTCGAGAGCCACAAAATTCAAGTACTATGTCACCATTATTGAATAGCTCACGTATTAAGTGAAAACGAGTTTCAATATGCTTGCTTTTCTTGTGAAACATATGATTTTTGGATAGAGAAATTGCTGAGGTGTTGTCACAGAAGATAAGAGTTGGCTCCTTTTCTGTATGTGACATATCATTCAATATTCTTCTCATCCACATAGTTTGACAGGAAGATGAGGTAGCAATGACACACTCTGCCTCTGTAGAAGATATGGATACAATTGGCTACTTTTTTGATGCCCATGTAATCAGGTTTGTGCTCAGGTGAAAAGCATGACCTGAGGTGCTTTTCCTGTCATCAAGGATTCCTGCAAAATCACTGTTTGTGTAACCAGAGAGATGATTATCATCATATTGAGTGTACCATAAGACAAAATTGAGAGTTCCTGCAACATACCTCAGAATCCTTTTCGCCATCTTCTAGTGAGAATCTTTGGGGGATTACATAAACCTGGAAACAAGGCTGGTTGCACACATAATATCAGGCCTAGTTGCTGTAAGATACAACAAGCTGCCTACTAAAATTTTGTACAGGGTAGAATCCATAGATCTTTATGTTGTTCTTCAGTCTTGTGTCATGAGAGAAACATACCATCTGAGGTTTCACCTTCATGATTTGAGACATGTGCTCTTCCTGGGAGTTGATCTTCTTTCTTCTTCCGACATTCATATCCATAGTGCCCAAACTTCTTACAGTAATAACATTGTATGCTTGATTCGACATTTGATCTTCTCCCTCTGCTTCTTTGAGGATGGAAGTTCTAATTCTGGTTTTGTTTTCTGTGACCTTGGAAATTGTGATTCTGCTTATGTTGTCTGTGACCTTCACTTGAGTGATGGTTACTTGGAACTCCCCTCTTCCTTGATGACCTCTTCCTCTGCCTCTATTTCTCCCTTTGCTAAAGGATAATTGAGTCTTGAAGGGATTGGCTATTGAATCATATTCAAGATGTAGTCTGGTCTCATGTGTCAATAGAGAGCCCATTAATTCATCTGTTGAAAAATTTGACAGATCCTTGGATTCAAGGATGGCTGTAACAACCATTTCAAATTTCTTTGGTAGACTTTTGAGAACTTCCTCAAAAATTCGTTGATCAGGGATGGCTTCCCCAGTCAATCTGATCTGGTTTACAATTCCCATGACTYTGGTCATAAACTGATCAATGTTTTTAGATTCTGTCATTTTTAAAGTCTCAAAATGCATCCTCAAGGTCTCTAGTTTGACTGTTTTGACCCTGTCATTTCCTTGGTAGGCTGATTTAAGGATGTCCCGGGCCTATTTAGAAGTARCAAYGCTTGTGATTTTTGAGAAAATCGAGTCATCCACTGAGTTTTGAATCCAAAATTTTGCCTTATTCTCTCTGTTCCTTTGTGTTTCCTGAGYAGTTCTTTGTTGGTTGGTCATGAAAACAAGGTCTACTAGATCTGGTTCCACATATCCAAGATCCACTAGATCCCAACATTCTTGTGCCTTCAAGAAGGATCTCATTCTAAGAGACCAAAACTCATAATTCTTTCCAAGAAGAATCGGTCCTTGAGTTGGTCCTAAATTGCTAGAGGTGGCCATCTTTGAAGAAGAAAACAAAATTAAACAACAAAAAATTGGTTAAATATTTGTGTGCTGACATGTTTCCTGCGCGTAAAAGGTCTGCGAATGTCTCTGTGTGACTTCGAACCGAAAATCACGGGGTAGACCACTTCTTTAGCTTTAATATGGCTGGATCTGACTATCCGAGCACAAGATCTACAGATTCAGAGCTCTGAGTTCTGTTCTTTAGAAAATGTAGCAATTGTAGCCCCTCTAATGGTAGAATTTGGGCTATCCGAGTTTACTCAAGAGCCAAAAAAAATAAAATTGAAGTTTAGCTTCTCATGTGATCGTGGGTTGAAAACCAAGCACTTCGAGATTTCAGGCTTCGGGCGTTTCAACGCTGAAGGTCTCAATTCCTCCGAATAGTTGAATGACCAAATAACCGAATTGTTACAAAGATCAATGGTCCTCATTGATTTGAGATCGAATGGTCCACAATTACTTCAAGACTTCGTGCCTTCGAGCCTTAGGGGCTTTGGGCGATATTCCTTTCTTACCTTGCAATCTTTTGAACTCATGAACCTCCGAACAAGGGAAGAGATCGACGGTCTCAATTACCCGTCGAGATCAATGGCTCTTAATCGAAAAACTCGCGAAGGGCCGAGGCGGAGAACTAACCATAGAGATGTAGATCCAACAATCCTTAGGACTTATCAAACGAATGTCCAAGATCTTCTTCGGAATTTTGACGTTCAGGAGTTTCGGCAACACTGCACCGTGTTCTCTCTGAATCGTGAACTAGGGAAGTGGAAAATCCTTCATCCACGTGTCTTCATTGATGGACAGTCCAGATGAAGTCCGACTCTTCTCCGAAGTGATATAGCTCCAAAGTGTGGGATCGCATGACGCATGTCCCTTCTGGCTTCAACAGACCAGAGTTGCTTCGCACCTTATGCCTTCGGGTCTTTTATCACCTTCTTTTGATGTTTCTCCCGAACAACGAACCAACGAATCACTGTTTGTCTGACGCATGTCTCCTTCCTGGATCAACGGTCAGGATTTGTTTGGAATTCAAAACTTCGGAAGACTTGTCTCCTTTGCAACCTTTTCACAAAATCGCCGAATACGCGAAGTTTCGAAAAAAAATGGCGGTTAAAGCCTGCTCACCTTTTCTTGATCTGACGACTGTTGTTGCTCTCGCCTTGATCTGACGGCTGAAACACGTTCTCCTTTTCTGCATGCTCCTCGTCCTTTCTGAGCTTGATTAATGGCTCAAATATGTTCACAGGGCCGATCTTACGACTGTTGAGCTTGTCTTTTGCTGTATCTGCAAAGACTTTCTTCTTAAGAAGGAATTTCGTGAATCTTTCACGAATTCTTTAAAATCTCACTGATATTTAATTTTTTGTGTCCTNCTTTTCTTGATCTGACGACTGTTGTTGCTCTCGCCTTGAGCTGACGGCTGAAACACGTTCTCCTTTTCTGCATGCTCCTCGTCCTTTCTGAGCTTGATTAATGTCTCAAATATGTTCACAGGGCCGATCTTACGACTGTTGAGCTTGTCTTTTGCTGTATCTGCAAAGACTTTCTTCTTAAGAAGGAATTTCGTGAATCTTTCACGAATTCTTTAAAATCTCACTGATATTTAATTTTTTGTGTCCTTCGATTCTCCTTACACAGGTTTGCCTCCACGCGTCGTGATGTTTCCAATGATCTTTTGAGCGAACTGTTGTCTCCACGCTCCTTTAGTGGACTGCAGACTGTTCTCCAAGATTCTTTAAACACTGCGTCCTTTTGTAGCTTCTCTTCTTCTTCTTCGCACTTGTTGTCTGCAACGATCTTTTGAGCGAACTTAAGACTGCGAACTTTTCTCCAAGATTTGTGAAGAAACTTGCATCCCTGTGCTCTCGTAGATAGTGTAAGATCTGCGCTTCTTAGGATCAGGATGCTCTCCAGACTATGTGAAGAGGCTTACGTCTTAAGGTCTGATACCATGAAAAAATGAGAACAAGAAGATAGAATTGGGAAATAGGAAAATGAGCAGAGCGCAATAGTATTGAGTATTGAGAATATTCAGAAAAAGAAAAAAGGCAGAGCTAAATAGGCCCAAGCAAATCAAGAACGATTGTACAACTGGCCAGGACAACTGGTAGTGTACAGTCAGACTGTTGAGGTTACATATATATTTAACACCAACACATATGGAGTTAGCAAATTATGTGAGAAAATTGTTGTTCCATTTCCATTCCGGGCACTGCAGTCTACATAGTTATCACACTCAACGCTCCCAGCACTTATGGAGCCGACGACTTCCATGAGAAAAACATTGTCATTTCCATTCCAGGAACTGCATTCTACATGGTTATCACCATATTCGTAGAGATCATTGTATCAGAAATTTGGGTAGGAAGAGGTTGAATGATCTTTAATTTTTTGTGTCCTTCGATTCTCCTTCTGTAGGTATGCCTCCATGCGCTGTGATGTTTCCAACGATATTTTGAGTGAATCGTTGTATCCACACTCCTTTAGTGGGCTGTGGACTATTCTCCAAGATTCTTTAAACGTTGCATCCTTCTGCAGCTACTCTACTTCTTCGCGCTTGCTGTCTGCACCAATCTTTTGAGTGAACTTCAGACTACAAACTGTTCTCCAATATTTGTGAAGAAACTTGCGTCCCTGTGCTCTCGTAGACAGTGTAATCTCTATGCTTCTTAGGATCGGGATTCTCTCCAGACTATGTGAAGAGGCTTATGTCTGAAGCTCTGATACCATGACAAAATGAGAATAAGAAGATAAAATTGGGAAATAGGAAAAATGAGCAGAGCGCAATAGTATTGAGTATTGAGAATATTCAGAAAAAGAAAAAAGGCTGAGCTAAATAGGCTTAAGCAAATCAAGAATGATTGTACAGCTGGCCAGGACAAATGGCAGTGTACAATCAGATTGTTGAGGTTACATATATATTTAACACCAACACGTATGGAGTTAGCAAATTCCATGAGAAAATTGTTGTTCCATTGCCATTCCGGGCATTGCAGTCTACATAGTTATCACACTTAGCCCTCCCAGCACGTATGGAGCCGACGACTTCCATGAGAAAAACGTTGTGTCATTTCCATTCCAGGAACTGCATTCTACATGGTTATCGCCATATTTGTAGATATCATTGTATGAAAAATTTGGGTAGGAAGAGGTTGAGATAAGCGTTACCTGCCATGCATTTTATACGATCTAAAGTATAGTAAACATTCTCTATATTTGAACTTCTTTTAGCATCGATTCTCCATGTCTTTGGTTTGCAAGGAAAATTATCAACATGTTGTATGGTGTGCATTTATGCATGTTAATACATACTTAAATGGAGCTTCTCAAGAAAATATACCTCCAACACCCCCCGTGATGGATTTCCTCGAGAGGCTCCATAAAAAAATTCCTAGGGAAAGGATTCATTTATGTGGCCCATTGATACTCGCACATGAAGAGGGGTAGAAAAGAGTTGAGGAAAGGCATTGAGAATTACAAGAATTTGAGTATCACACTTTAGGGGAAAGGTTTCATGTCCTTCAAAAAGCTTGGAATTTCGGGCTAGACAAATTCCCCAAACTAGGGTGAGGGGAAGGGCTTTAAAGGCTTTACTGGCCCTGTTTTGATACCAAATTTTTAAAGCTTCTTCTATGGAGACACCTTGCCAGAGATTATTGAGACCAAATAGTCTTTTTATTTCTTTCCATACATATTTTGAGAAAGGACAAGAGAGGATCAAATGGGAATTTGTTTCAATATCAACTTCATAGAGGCAACACCTACTTAGATATTCAAAATGTATTTTATGAAGAATATCGCAAGTGCCATGTTGTTGAGGAGTGACCACATAAAAAAATTCATTTTTGTGGGGCACTTGGATTTCCAAATGGATTTCCACCAGCAAATAGCTGGTCACTTGAGATTTTATCTTTCATGTCTTATGAGTAGCTTGGGATTTTAACTTTCGTGTATTATGGGTCACATGGTATTTTCTCTTTCTTGAAAGTCTTTTTTATAAATTTAAATTTATTAATATTTCCAGCATTTAAGTAATAATTTTAAAATTTAAATTTAAAAACAAAAATATTATAAATCATGTTTAAAAAATAAAATAAAAGATGATTAAAAGTTAAAGATAATAAAGCATGTCAAATATAAAACAAGAATAATAATTGTAAAGTGGTTGGTATTTTCTTTAATATTATGTTTATGTTGTTGTGTCATAATGATAATATATTGTTTTAAATAGCGGATCCAACAAGTTTATTTTTAAACATTGAAATAAAATATTGTCAAATTTTAAAGAAATTGACACAGTGTGTAGAAATTTTAAAGAATCCCCTTTCATCCATTGTATAACTAAGAGAGAATCACCCAGTATTTGTATAACATCTCCATAAATTATTTGTTATTTTTTTTTAATATTTAATTTCATAATCCAAATACATATACATAAAGAAACATGTCTTCCATATTGATGCAAGAATACTTATGATTTGCAGATTGAATATAACATGTATATCATTAAAATTATTTTATCATGTAAACAAACCCATATTATTCATCCATGAAAATAAAAAAGTTATAATTGATACAAAATGAATAAATTCCATCTTCTAAAACAGACATAATCAAATGAATCTCTTCATTGATCAACATAAATTAATTTTATAATATCCCTTAGTTGTCTAGGTTCTGTTAGTATCCACCAATGATCCTCACAATGGAAGAGATCATGTTTTGAAAATGAATGGAATGGTCAGCATTCTTCACAATTTTTTTCACCTAACAATCTCGGATATGAACTCAATGGAAATAAGGATGTCAATGGAGATAGGAAAAATCTTGACCATTCATATTAGTGAAATAGGGTATGAGTTAATAAATCCAAAAGCAATGATCTACTTCTCACCGTGACTACACATATTTCCTTCAAAACACCATATAATGCAAGGTTCCTATTAAACATATTTCCTTCAAAACACCATATAATGCAAGGTTCCTTAACTATAATTTTGTTAAGGAATTTATTAACTCTCTGAACGAGGTAAGATTGGAAAAAAACGATTGTTAGTGAAGAGCCAACAATTAACCAAATAAATGAGCTTTCTGGAATGTATCCACAATTCCAATCCTAATACTCCACTTTTTGAATTTTTAATAACCAATAAATTTCTCTTAACAAACTCCACTATAGAGATGTTGAATTTCATACTGGTGACGTTGGAGCTGGAGTTTGAGTTCATACTATGTTTACAAAAGTGAGGTATCCATGTGACCAAAACTTATAACCACTTCCTGGGCCTTCTAGACTCCAAAAATTAGCATGCGCTATACAACTTATTTTTGAAATAATGGAATGTACATATTGAATGATATGAGGATCCCAATTTTATGTAACGACCAGCAATAGAAAACAAAGTTTACAATTACAAACTTTGTGTTGAAGTCCAATGACAAGGCAGTTTTTTTTGTAGAGTATTTGAAGAAAGAAAGAAGGTCATGTAAATAAACATTTCCAATTTTGGGTCAATGATTTTCTTCCCAGAGTTTTTTTTTATTTTTTATTTTTTATTTTATTACACATATTACATTCTGACATAAACCTGAAAATGCAGATCTATGCCATGTGCTACTACAAACAAGCAATTGACACCTTTAAAAGCATTCTCACATAAACCTGAAAATGCAGATCTATGCCATGTGCTACTACAAACAAGCAATTGACACCTTTAAAAGCACTATTGCAGTCAGGAAAATGTTGGAACATGGGTTGTCCTTTTAGCATTTTAAAGTTGTTATTCCAAGAGAGAAATACAATGATCCCATCGGATTTAAAGTTCTCTTTGATAGAATATAAGAAATTACGTTTGTAAGAAATTAATTATTAAATATATGAATCCATACAAGAATTTCATGAAGTTAGTTATCCATCTAAATCACTTATTGGACTTCCTTTTAAATTCAAGAAATAGAATCATAAGATTGAAAAGAAATATAGAAGATGGTTCAAGGAATGCATAGAAAATAGAACCCTACAATGTATTTTAGAACTTGGAAGATAACATACATGAGAAACATTATACCATAACAAAACCATTTCAACAAATATTTTCCATCTCAACCTTTGAATTTCCATGAAAATCAGAGTGAGAATGTTGCTATGGACCTGAGTCACTCCAATGTATTGGGTTGCAGCTTTTGTTTTAACATGTGCAATTAAACTATTTTCTAAGTCACTCCAATGTATTGGGTTGTAGCTTTTGTTTTAACATGTGCAATTAAACTATTTTCTGAATTTGAACATACAACCTTATTAGCACCAATAATATTTGGTGAAATTTTTTGTATAAGTTATTCATGTGAAAGTTTCAGGTTGCTTACTTGCATACAATGAGACATCAATGCCACTTCCATTTGAAGAGTTCATTCTCTCAAAGGGCACCACAAAATGTGGCAACATTTTGTGTTTGATTCCTAGATTACTAGAATTTTTGCAACAATTTTCATAACATTTAGGAAATGAATGTTTATTGAGAGGAAAGGTATCACCTATTGGATGTGGAATATGATTACAATTTGTGTTGTACCTTAATCATCTTAACAAAAATATTTTTCTTTGTATCAATCTGTTACCTCCTCTCTTCCATCAATT
>SNQJ01S0001151.1:17891-36140 GCA_010110895.2 Picea sitchensis | reverse complement strand
GAGAAGACAAGGAACTCGACATTAGGACTCGTGAAGTCGCGAATTCTGAAATCCCTTTTTCGGGAAAGGGTCACAGTCATATCTTGGAGGTCGTGTGGAAATAAAGGACCTGTGGATCGAATTTGTTTAAGGGTTTTTGAGTAGGATCCCGAAGAGATATTTCGGCTCAGCAAAGAAGAACGATCCTGTAGCGGACTCTGGCCCGAGGGTCATGGGTCTGCATCATTTGGTATCAGCGCTGATTTTTTGTCTGTATACTGCATGCAGAAGGAGGCAGAAGAGAAGAATAAGAAGCAGAGTGTTGAAACTCTGTGGAGATTATTGCAGGTGCGCAACAATCAAAAGGTAGTCAGGAGAATTGTAGAGAAAAGGCTAGAAGCACTCTTAGTTGCAGAGTGACAACACAGATTTTCCAGGAGGGCACATTAACAAGAAGATGGCTACTGAAGGCCATGGATGTGTTGGAAAGAAGAACCCAGAGCAGATGAGTAAAGCAGAAATAGATGAAGAGCTCACTGATTTAAGGGCGAAAATGGAAGATCTTGCATTGTAGATACATCAAGATGCAAAGTCGCGATGGGTGTATGAATGGACGTTGAGGAGGAAAGCAAAGTGGCCAGTCAAGAAATTGTTGGCTAGAAGACAACAAAGGTTGTTGAAGAGATGGTTGAGGCATGCTGAAAGCCTCAGGGATGAAGAGGAGATGATTCATATGCGTGAACCAGAGACTGGGAGAAATCTCAGTGATGATTATGAGGAAGAGAGATCGGTTACAGATCTCATGAACTGCCAGGAGGGCAGAGATGAATTTTCCAATTGCCAGGTGGGCAATGAGATGAGACCGTTGGAGGATCTCATAGACTGTCAGGAGGACAACATTGGAAATTCATATTTCTAGGAGAGCAATGGTATGAGATTAGCAGAGGATCTCATAGACTGCCAGGTGGGCAGAGATGGATTTTAAATTTGCCAAGTGGGCAATAAGAAGAGGTCAAAGGATGATCTCAAAGACTGCCAGGAGGGAAGAACAGAAAATTCAGGTTGCTAGGAGGGCACAGAGATGGGATCGACTGATCTCATAGACTGCCAGGTGGGAAAGGGAGAGAAGATGAGCTCAGAGGTGAGTTTATATCAGCAAGAAGAGCTAATAGAGGAATATCAGGAAAGCATTTTGATTATTGGGGGAATAGAGGTATTCCTGCCACATCGCCCAGCTAAGGCGAAAAATTCTGTTGCCGATGCAGCAGCAGAAGAGAGACAACCAACAAAGACTGTCAACGAAGAAGAAGAAATGGAGTAGCCACTGATGACTGCCCGAGCAAAGGAAAAGGAGAATTCAGAAGAATGGCTCAAAATTTTCAGCCAAGAAGTTGAAAAGGAGATGACTGTAGCACTGGAGCTTGCAGTAGAAGAAGATGAGCATTCGCTGGAATGGCTCAAAATTTTCGGCCAGGGAGTCGAACAGAAGGAAACTGTAGTATTGGAGACTATAGAAGAAGCAGAAGAGGAAGTAGACAGCATAGACTTTGCTGATCTGTGTGAAGAATTATAAGCCCTGGAGAAGAGGGTGATAGTGCAAGGCATGCACATCCAACATATCAGGTTGGAGACAGAGGGAAAATTCCAGTTTGAGGAGCAGCTGGAGGAAGATGGAGACATTCCAGCAACAGAAATGGAAGCAACATAACTGCCATAGGGAGAAGTCGAACAACAGATCAGCCAAGAGGATAAGACTACAGAGCTGAATTCTGCAGTAGGGTGTCAAGCTAAGGCCACAAGAGATGAAGAAGACAACATGGGAGATCTAGTTGATCTACCCATTTGCAAAGAGGAATTGCAGACGAGGAGACTGCATAAAGAGATCCAACCACTAGATCAGTTGGATGAAGAGATTGAGAAAATCAGGAGGCTGATGTTGAGGTCAGTAAAAGAAGCTGTCAGTGAGGAGAAGATGAGCAGGAGGGAATCAACCATAGCAACAGGGATGCAGCAACACCGGCAACAAAGATATGGAGCAGATGGGCAGCTCCAAAGAATTGTTTGGGATCCAGGAGGATTTCAACAATGATGCTGGGAAGCTCATGAGTAGGATCTCATGATTTTTTCAGCTGAGGAGTATGATGCAGGAGCATCACTCCATGCCAACAACGTTCCATCCAGCGAGGCACATCAAGCATGCATTTAAGGAGGAGAGGTGCCAGCCTGCTCACGTTTTTCAAATTGGAAAATGTATTTAATGATTGTAAGGCTAGTAGAGCCAAAAACCCATGAAAATGCGCAAGATGTAGTTAAAGGAGGCCTTTAATGGTTGTAAGGTTGAAATCTAGATCCGATCTAGACTAGACAACCATTCATTGTAAATTGAATGTGATTAATGAGAGTAGGTAGCTTTGGAGGGAATAGCTCAAAGAGCCCCCTCATGTAAAAGATCTTAGATCTTATTTTGTAATTAGAGTGCATAGAGTGCATAGAAGAGAGGAGAGGAAGAGAGAGCCAAGACTCTGTTTCATTCCGAGCTCAAACCACATTGTAAAGAGGCATTTCTTGTTTAATACAAACAAAGCAGTTTTTCCTACAATGATTCTGCGTTTATGAATGAATGCCATATGTGTGTTATTATATGCTGTAGATGTATGTTGTAGATGTGCATTTGCAGGGACAGATAGAGTTTTCTATATGTTGATTTCATTGATTTCAGGTCTGGTTCTTTGAGGCTTCATGCAAGAGTGCATGACAGAGTACTGCGGTATCTGTAAGCCAGTGCAACGAGTGCACTTCTGAGTTCTACGGATTCAGACAAGGATGTGCCAGGAGGGCACACCAGCGGAAGTCTTAGACTCAGGGAGAATCCTCAAGGTTGATGAACACCTTGGAGGTGGAACTGTGCAGAGGAGGGCACAGAGGAGGAAACCAGAACTATTGAAGGTTCTATAGAGCTCTACCAGGAGGGCATTGAGCAGGTGCATAGATTGCACAGGAGAAATCTTGTTTGAGTTCAGTAAGAAGACAAAACATCTGAGGTTCTGTAGAGCTCTGGCAGGAGGGCATCGAGCGTGTGTAAGAGGTGCACGAGAGGAACTCTCTTTCAAGTTCATTGAGAAGACAAAACCACTATAGGTTTTGTAGAGCTCTGCCAGGAGGGCATTGAGCAGGGGAAAGAAAGCATAGAAGAACTCTGTTTTGAGTTCATAGAAGAAGAAGTGTCCAAGGAAGACCTTCACAGGGTTGCTGAACAACCTGCAGGCTCTGCGAGGTGTGCATCGAACATAAGAATGCCAGGCGGGTGTAGAGAGTTTTCTTTCCAAGAAAGCTTCTCGGATCTGAGTTTAGCGAAATAATCAGTAGCAGAAGGAGTGTGCGCAAGAAGAACTTGTTTCAAGTTCTCAATCTCAGGACAGATAACACCTTTGTGTGTGTAGAGACTCTGCAAGGAGTGCAAAGGTTAAGAAAACCCTTTGAGGTTTCAGAGATAGAAATCTCAGGAGGAAGAGTGCCTTTGCGCACAGAGCAACAACTGCAAGGAGTGAAAGAAGTCGGGGAAACCTTTCAAGGTTTCACAAGTCTTGAAAGCTCAGGAGGGACAACGTCTTTAAGAATGTAGACGGGAGCCAAAGATACAGGTTTCACAGTAGAAAGCAAAGGCCGAGGTCTTTGAGATTTCAAAAAATCTTCCAAGGAAAAGGAAGAAAGCGTAAGCTCAGGGAGGAGCTACAGTTACCGTCAGATCTCGCACGGATAGCTGATAGCCATCAGATCCAGGAGGAGATGCATGAGGTTTAATCCTCGTATGCAAAGGAGAGGAGACGCTAGATCATTTCGGCATTTCGGAGATTCGGGGTTTGGCATTTCGGGAATCCCGATGACAAGAGACGAAGGCACTTTATGGTGAAAACTCTGAAGTCGTAAAATGCGACTTGCCTATGGAGCAGAACTTCGACATTTCGGCTATTCGGAGTTTGGGATGTAGAGAAGACTGTGGTCTTGGTACCGAGAGTTTCAAACTCCCGGTACATGAAATAGCAAAAAGATCAGGATCATCCATTTTATAGGACACGTGGCAGAGATCCAAACCCATAAGGGTTTCAGATACCCGAAAGTTGAAGGACCAAGGATTGGTCACGAAGGATTCGCGAAATCACGAATCCCGAAGTCCGGAAAGGTGAACACGGACAAGGTTTCAGGGAAATCCCCGAAAGGAAGGAGATTTCGGCATTTTGGTTACTGGGAAAGCAAGGGGTAAGAGTTCAGAACTCTTGACCCACAAAATCCTAAAAGGACATGAGCCATCAGATCAGGGAGGTTTTGAGCCGCTGATCTCACTCAGGAGAAGGAGGACCGAAGTTTCAGGATTTCGGTACTTCGGTATTTTGGATACCGGGAGTACGAGAGGCCAAGGATTTTGGCAACGGGAATCACAAAGTTCTGAAATGCAAAATCCCGAAAGCGTTGGAGGAATAACATCGGGTCAGATTTTGGCATACCGGGGTTTGGGATTTCGGGAATCCCATAGACAGGGAACTGGGGCATTTCGGTGTTGGAAACCATGAAGTTCCGAAAGAGGCATGTGGTCACAGGGAAAAGTGGTCACATAGGTCGAAATATCGCCATTTCGGCATTTCGACATTCGGAGGATCGAGAAGACAAGGAACTCGACATTAGGACTTGCGAAGTCGCGAATTTTGAAATCCCTTTTTCGGGAAAGGGTCGCGGTCATATATTGGAGGCCCTGTGGAAAGAAAGGACTTGTGGATCGAATTTGTTTAAGGGTTTCTGAGTAGGAGCACGAAGAGCTATTTCGGCTCATCAAAGAAGAACGATCCTGTAGCGGACTTTGGCCCTTTGTAACATGATCACATATAACAACTAATTATTTAAACATCCCTCAAAGTATGAGATGCACCTTCATCAACAACAAATACCACCACATATGTCCATGAAATTTATATAAAGAAAAGGGAAAAGGAAACTGAGGAACCTACAGTAAGTAAACAAGCTAAAAATAAGGGAAAAAAGCTCCAATTTTCCCTAGAAGTGGTCACAGCCCCTAGAAAACTAGTTACTAGGTAACCAACTAAAATAATGCTTGTCATGCACACATCAAAAGCACCTAAGGAAAATCCAAGAGCCTTCACAAAAATAATTTGTCCTAGTGACAAAGAGAACTTGATCATTGAGCTGTAAGAACAATTAAAGAAAACCCATTTTTTCATAGCACAATTGCAGCGTGAAGATAGGGAAATGAAAAAACAAGCTTTGGAATAGGTCTCCAACAAAGAAATTTCAGTAACAAGTGAAACATGATTCCCTGCAACTCCAACAATCTCTAAAAAAAAGTGTAAAGGGAAGACAATGGATTAGAGCTCAGAAGTGAAATAAATACCTAAATTTATTGTTCCTTGGACTAGATCCTCATCCAGGAAGTTAAAAACCTAGGAGGAACCTCCAACAAAAATTCATCCAACAGAAAGGAAAGATGATGATGGAAAACATAATTTCAAGAGGTTAAGGAAACAATTGAGAGAAGCACAAGATATGACCGTCCAACAAAGGGAGGAGAATAGAAAGACAAAGATGAAATGTAAAGAACTCCTTGATGATTGTGAGCCTGCAATAGACAATTCGGTGAAAAGGAATCTGCCCCTACATAAAAAACTTACGAACATATATAAGCAACATCTGACTTTGAGAAAGGAGAACAGATCCCTCAAACAAAGCTTGCATCAGTTGGAGATAGATAAGAAGGGAAAATGAAAGCTTGATTTTCTTGCTGAAGCAACAAAGTTCAATGCCCTCAATCTAGATTCATCAATTTTTCTTTTCCCTATGCACATCAGAAAATCCTAATTCTAATTATTAAAACCCCCTAAGTGTTTGGATGGAATTCTTATGCATATTGGTATATTTTATGGATCATTATACATGATTAGTTTTGTTTCCCTATTATGCATTGGAAATTTCAATTTTGATTTGTGAATGACAAATTTACAGTTGCGCAACAGGCACACTACGCAACTATATCAGTCTAATTTGGAGCAGTTGTATGAGGTTCTTGTCAAATATTGGAATGATATATCTCAGTGTGATAATGAGATAAACATTTACTGCATCAACTTAAATAATTTGACAATTAGGAAGTAAAGTGAGATCTTCATGGAAATTTACATATGTCAAAGATTTAAGGTGTGAGAAGTAAACATGTTTTCTAAAGGAAAGAAAGGGTTCTTGGGAACCTTTCCATGATTTTTAGTTTGTTGTTATCATTAAATATCCCCATCAATCAATCTAGATCAAGAAAAGCAAACAAATTACAAGAAGATCTTTTGTTACGCAACTACGTCGCGCTTCTCTTGTAGGTTGTTGTTACGTATCAAGCATGTTGTGCAACAATGACAAAACAACCAGTTTACCTCCAGATTGACAAGGCATGTCATCATATGTGTCACATCACCTCCAACGAGTATCAAGGTCAAAGATCATCATTTTTAGGGATTTAAAGATAGATTTTATGAAGTTTATAAGACACAATTAATGAGCCCAAGTTGACTCCTTCCTTGTAGCAGTTTGTTGAAGATTTTGTTGCTAAATGTATGTAATTGTTAGCATTATCATAAGATGATAGTTGAATTCGAATTTTGGCAGCATAGGAAGATATTTTTGTATATATTTCATGAAGCTATGAGAGATGAAGGTTGGGAAGTGTGTAAGGAAGATATTATTGAATACATTTTGTAAACTCTTTCTAATATTAATCAAATTGCTGGATCATAAGTCCCCGAGATTTGACTCCAGAGATACATGTGATTTTTCTACCTTATGCATGCGATCTTCATTCTTTTCCTTCTAGTTTAAATGCATCTATGTCATATTGTTTCTTCTTTGTGTTAACTCGAACTATATGTATCAAAATTCATTTGCATGTGATGCTCTGTTGCTTGTAATTCAATTGTTTTTCTACTATAATCATCTTGGGATTCATCCTTGTTATATTCCCTAAGGGGTTATTTGTTTCCCCTGTAATATTCTATCTACAATGATATCTAATTGGCCTAAAGAAATTATTTTTATCTTGTCTTTGATCAATCACTTTTCAATCCACCAAGTATCCAGTAAGCCTTCATTGATTTTTGACCTTTAGTGACTCCATTGCCCAATGGAATTTCTGTCCACATTTCCACCAACCCTATAAATTCAATATTACCTTAGAGATCTAGTCTTTGGATGAAATACAAAATCAATCCTTCCAGTGATTGATTTGAAGAGAGAGAGCCCCCTTTGGGTTGGAAGGGATAGCTTCCAGCCTCAATTTGGTTTTTGGTTACCTTTGTTCTCTGCTTTTCTCAATCAAAATAAAATTACATATTGATATCATTTTGGTGCCATTGCCAGGGAGTGAAGGTGAAGTTTTCCCTGGGAGAACGATGAAATTTGCAAATCTGGTTCCTGAGGGTGACAGTGAATCAGACACAACATTTTCTGAATTTTCACTTTGGCGACTCCAATTTTGAATATCAGTTGTTGAAGATAATGTTTTGTTAGAGAATCATGGCTACTGAAAGGAAACACACAAGGCATCATCTAGATCCTAACTCTCCAGAAGATGTTGATAATCCAGAAAATATTATGTGCAAAGTTGATAAGAAAGCACCACAATCAGGTATTTTTATCGATCGAGTTTCATCATTGTGTAAAGATGGAGTAAAGGTTATTCATGATATGAATTTTGACATAAAATTTGAGCAGTCCTTATTTAGATCTAAGTCAGAGTCATATATGTCCCAAATTATTTTTGATGATAAGAGATTTATATATTTAATTAATTTTCCGTTACAATCATCATTTAGTCCTCTAAAAAGTCATGCATTGATTTTATCTATAACAATAGTTGGTAACCCTAAGTGTTCATCATCTAGTCTGCCTTGTCCTTCACGCCCTCCTAGAATCATGGCAACTAGATTTTCCCCATTAGCTCTCCCTGCTGCACTTCATGACCTACCACATAATTGTTAACCTGCAACAATCAATATTAAACTAATATGCAGCAGATTCAAAACAAAATACAAATCAAACATTGAGGATTTACGTGGTTCACCCAAACGTTGGGCTATGTCCACCAAGAAGAGATATCAATTGTCTTATTATTCAAATCATGGAGATTACAGTAGTTCACTCACACTCCTTATCTGCCTCTACGGGCTTACATAAATTTATATACATTTACATAGGAAATTGATTATTAAATGCAATATCATCCATATTCTAACTTGGTCTTATTGGTTACAACCAACGCTAGATTATAGGATCTGAAATCCTAATCCTAGAGGAATTCGTTGTCACCAGTTTGCAACAATCTCCACCTTGACAACAATTAACCTGATACCTTGCTCCTTCCTTTTGTTCATCACTTTTTCTGCAAGCCAAGAGAAGCCAAGCACCGTCGTAGCTTCTCTAACAGTACTGGTTTTGTTAACATGTCTGCGCAGTTCTCTTTTGTATGCATTTTATCAAGAGAGACTCCACATTCATCAATGTATTGTCTTATAAAATGGTACTTGATAGGTATATGTTTTGTTTTACTGTGTTAGGATGGATTCTTAGCCAAGTGAATAGCACTTTGACTATAAAAAAGTAACTGTGTCCCACATCCTTCCAAACTCACCAAACAAACCTTTCAACCAAACTTCCTCTTTGCAAGCATGTGAAGCAGCTACATATTCTGCTTCTGTAGTGGATAAAGAAACAATGTTCTATCACTTTGACATCCAACTAATAGATCCACCTGCAAGAGTAAAGACATAACTTGAAGTCGACCTTCTCTTGTTCAAATCATTTGCAAAATTAGAATCAACATATCCATAGACTAATTCACAACCATTGTTATAAGTGATACAGTAATCACTTGTGCCTCTCAAATACTGAAGCGCCCATTTCACTGCTGCCCAGTGCTCTTTACCTGGATTTTCCATATACCTGCTGACAACCTCAACTGCATGTGACATGTCTAGCCTTGTACTAACCATTGCATACATTAAACTTCCTACTGCATTAGCATTTGGTATTCGAGACATATATTCCTTTTATGCTTTTGTACTAGGACATAAACTTGAATAAATATTAAAATGGGAAGCCAAAGTGACTGAAACTGGTTTCACATCATTCATACTAAACCTCAAAAGTATCTTCTCAACATACTTCTGTTGTGAAAACCAAATCTTACCATTCCTCCTATCTCTGAATATCTCCATGCCCAAAATCTGTCTTGTTGCTCCTAGATCTTTCATATCGAACGTCCTAGCCATCTGATCCTTTAACCTGTTGATCTCAGTTATGATTTTGCTTGCTAAAAGCGTATCGTCAACATACAATACTAAGATAATGAATATTCCATTATTCAATTTCTTAAAGTAGACACAATGATCATACTCAGTCCTTGTATAATTCTGGCTCACCATGAAAGAGTCAAATTTATTGTACCATTGTCTGGGCGACTGCCTCAGACCATAGACTGATTTCTTGAGCCTGCAAACAAATTTCTTGCTGCGATTCTGAATGAACCCTTCAGGTTGTTCGATGTATATCTCCTCATCCAAATATCCATGTAAGAGAATTCTTAACATCTAGCTGCTCCAACTCCAAATCAAGTAAAGAAACCAATGCTAACACACTTCGAATTGAAACAATCTTAACAACTGGTGAAAACATCTCATGAAATTCAATACCTTATTTCTGAGAATATCCTTTCGCAACCAACCTTGCTTTGTACCTGTCCACCTTATCATCAACACCCTTCTTCAACTTGTAGACCCACTTGCAACCTATAGTTCTCCTGTCTCTTGGAAGTTCAACGAGGTCCCATGTGGCATTCCTCCCTAATTCCTTCATTTCATCCTTCATTGCTTCTTTCCATTTATCACTTTTAGAACCCTTCACAGCTTCCTCATAGAATGAAGGTTCATCATCATTAGTACTTAAAGAAACTAACAAAACAAAATCATCATACCTTCTTGGAGGATTTCTGACCCGCGTAGACCTCCTTAGGGAAGTTTGTGGCTCATCCACATTTTGTTGATTGTTATCATCAACCATGTCTTCCTCTACATGAAACACTTCATGAACATCTTCAAAAACTTGTTCATGTTCACTTTCATCTGTATTTGAAATGGTTTCAAATTGAATCTATTGATACTTAGGTACTTCTTCATGTTTCATTTGAACATCTACATCTTATTTGATGAGACATGATCCATCAAATATTACATCTACGTTAATGGTGATATTGTGGGAAGTAGGATCCCACAAACTAAGCCTTAATACCATCACCATATCCAACAAAGATAAGCCTTTTTAATTTTGGATCTAGTTTAGAACGTTGATGTTTCAGAATTAGAGCATAGGATTCACAACCAAAAACTTTAAGATTAGAATAATTACAAGGGTGACCTTTCCATACCTCTTCAAGAATCTTGCACTCTATTGCTGTTGATGGTGATCGATTCAACATATAGCAAGTTGTATTTACTTCTTCTACCCACAATTCCTGCTGCAAGTTGGCGTTACTTAGCATACTCCTTTCTCTCTAGAAGAGTCTTGTTCATGTGTTCAACAACTCCGTTTTGCTGAGGAGTATAGGTAGTGGTTTTGTGCCTATCAATCCCAAACTCCTTGCAATAGTTCTCAAATTCCATTGAAGTAAATTCACCACCATTATCAGTTCTTAAACATTTAATGGACCTACCAGTTCTCTTTTCCACTAAAGCTCTAAAATGCTTGAAAATAGTAAACACATCAGCCATTCTTTTCAACATATAGATGCACACCTTCCTAGAGAAATCATATATAAAAGTTACAAAATATGATGATCCTCCATATGAAATAGTAGGGGATGGTCCTCAAACATCAGAATCGATATAGTAAAGGTTCCCTCACTAGTGTGTCTTTCGGTTTTAAATTTCTGCCTATTTTTCTTTCCATAGATACAGTGCTTGCAGAAATCTAACTTTAAAGACTTTAGACTAGGAAGTAACTTGCGATTAGATAACACCTTCAATCCTTTTTTTCTCATATGGCCCAATCGTTGATACCACATTCGAACATAATCATTGTCGTTCTTAGATACTGTTGTCATAGATCTTACTCAATTCTTCCTTCTAACAAAAACAGGTTACCAACCTTCTTCTCTTTCATAACCAATAAGATTCCTTTGTAGACTTTCATAACTCCACCTTGAACAATACTCTTATATCCTCCAGTGGACTCCCAAAGAAATTAGGTTCTTCCTAAGATCAGGTACATGTCTCACATTAGTTAGTATTTTAACAGTTCCATCAAACATCTTAATTCGAATGCTACCAATTCCCACTACTTTACACGAGATATCATTTCCCATGTAAACTATTCCATCATCTATAGACTGGTAAGTAACAAACCAGTTTCTATTAAGACACATGTGATTTGAAGCACCATAATATAATAATCACTGTTGATCATGATGTGAACCAATAATAATTGATAAAACTTCATCGATCATACTTGAACCTATTGCTGAACCTGTTTCAATTGCATTTACTTCCTTCATTTATTTTGGAGGGTTGTCTTTGGAGGCTTGTTGTCGCTTCCAACAGTCCTTCTTCAAATGTCCCAATTTTCCACAAAACCAACACTTAAGCTTTCTCTTTTTTCCCTTCAAATTTGACTGAGAGAAATCCCTTTGACCCTATCCTCTTTCTTTAGGTCTGCCTCTGACCATCATCACCTCAAATGTAGAGGTTTCTGAATTGGTTTTCTTCCTTGCTTCCTCAGACAGTAGTTCTCCAACAATAACATCAAACTCAATACTTTCTTTTGTGTTGAAACTAATAGAGGTAACAAAGTTATCCCATGACACGGGCAAAGAACACAATAATGTAATTGCCTTGTCTTCAGAATCAAATTTTATTCCCATGCTAGTCAACTGAACTAAGAGGGTATTAAAAGTATTTAAATGATCAATTGTTTTCGTACCTTCCTTCATGTGCAAACTGTACAATTGTATTTTCAGGAAGATCATGTTCGTCAAGGATTTCGTCATTTACAGGCTTTCCAACTTCATCCATAAACCGACTTTTGTCTTCTCCCCAACAATGTTGAACAAAACATCACTGGCCAAACATAGGCGTATGGCACTCAGTGCTCTCGCATCGATCTCATCCCAGTCTTCATTTGTTATGGTTGCGGGTTTTTTTGATTTTCCCAAAAGCGCCTTCACCATGCCTTGTTGCACGAGATTATCGTGCATCTTAACCTTGTAGAACTCGAAATTGTTCTTACCATTGAACTTCTCGATTTCAAATTTAGCACTCTGAGTTTTCGCCATTAGCAGAAGGAAAAATTACAAAAAACCACTGCTTATAAAACCAAGCCTTTATATGGAGGAATGATCTTACTTAATGTTGAACAATAATTTTAAAAGGTTTAATCCAAAAAACCTTTTAATAATATATAAAATAGGCCACCTCAAATATATTTTATAAAGCATCCACCCATGAGATAAAACTATTCTTTATAAATATATTCACCTCTCCTACTATTAAAATATCCTCCACTCTTATGCGATTCTTTTAAAATAATATCTCGTCTTCTTAATGAAAAGTCAACTGGATATAAACATCATAACTTCATACCTTTACTTAAAAAATAAATAAAAAAAATACCATATATTGCTCAACCTGTGTTTCATATATTTCTTAGTTAATGGGACATGACCATCGCATAAATATTCAATGTTTGCAAGAATCATACAAGACGACATTAATCTCTAATGCCGTTGAGCTGAACACAATTTTACGCTAATGTTGTGCACCTTAATCTCTAATGCCATTAAATGGACTCCTCAAATTATGACAGAGGAATGGATGCATGCGAATGTTTCCTGATCCACGACAGATAGATTCGACAACGCTCCCCTTATGATGAAAAACCAACGCTGAAATTTGATTTCTCAAGGAAACGCAAGTGGTGGCTAATAAACGCTCCCTCACTCCTTGACGCCCAACGCTGACTTGAAAACCGACGCTCTCTCTAGTCCTCGTTTCCTTGTTTTATGCACAGGCTTTGATACCAATTGTTAACCTATAACAATCAATATTAAACTAATATGCAACAGATTCAAAACAAAATACAGATCAAACATCAAGGATTTATGTGGTTCACCGAAACGTTGGGCTACGTCCACCAAGAAGAGATATCAATTGTCTTATTATTCAAACCATGGAGATTACAATAGTTCACTCACACTCCTTGTCTGCCTCTATGGGCTTACATAAATTTAAATACATTTACACAGGAAACTGATTATTAAATGAAATCTCATACATATTGTAACTTGGTATTATTAGTTACAACCAACGATGGATTATAGGATCTGAAATCCTAATCCTGGAGGAATTCATTGTCACCAGTTTCCAACAAGAATTATGCACAAAGAATTAAACAATTTGATGCAGAAGGAGACATAACAAATCAACATCATTTAGATAGGTTCACTGATTTCATAGATCTTGAAGAAGTAGACTATGAATATGTTAATATGAGGTTATTTGCACAAAGTTTCTCAGGAGAAGTTAGAAAATGGTTTAAGGCTCTCCCAAAAACTAGCATTCCTAATTTTGAAAACTTTGAGGCTCTTTTTCTTGGGAGGTGGGGAAATAAGAAAAATCATTTGCAGTTGTTAATACAATATAATGATTTGAATAGAATCCCTGTTGAGATAGTTCATGAATTTTCCAATAGATTTATGAAGGTTTATAATTCCATTCCTGATCAAGTAAAGCTTCCTCCAAGAGTTTCTCAACTCCATTATGTTGATGCATTTGAGAGTGAATTTTCCTTGCTACTAAGAGAGAGAATATCTACTTCTTAGACTGATATGATGAATGATGCAATTGAAGTGGAAGTGAATCTAGTTGTATCACGAAAGATCAAGCTCCAAATAGAAGATGAAAAGAAGAAGGCCAAAGAAGAAACATTTCCCTCTACATCTCAAGGCTCAGATGCAAAATTGGACTTGATGGTAAAGACTATAGAGAAATTGGTAGAAAATTTGTCGTTGGTAGACAAACCCCATGAGCTTCAAGACATAAATCACAACTTTAGAATGCCTCCAGTTCCTCAAATAAGATATAGAGAACAAATGATTCTAGATTATCAGCCAGTCATACCTCCTTTCCAAAACAATTATGTTGCATAAATGTTTGAAGAACCTCCTGGAGATATTAATTGTTTTGATCTATAAGAGACACAAATTTGTCTGACTAAATTGGAGTATGATATGTTTATGCAAGAGAAAACTAAGGAGTTAAAGGAGAAAGAGGATTACAGGAAAGGATATCATAATGCAATTATGGAATTCCAAAAACAATATAAGCTCAGAAATAAGAAAACATCAACAAATCCTCCAAAGGATCCCAAGGTTGATATGCCCTCTTCAAGTCATCGGGAAAAATATCTTTCAAAGAAGGACACACCAGATAAAGGTAAGTAGAAAGAAGATCCCCCAAGGAAAGTTCCAGAGGTAAGGAAAGAAGGAATCATTAAAGAAATAGAAAAGGTTCAACTCCGCTTCAATTTTGAAAGTGAAATGACAAAAATTAAGATATTTGTACCCTTTAATGAGATGATCAGAAATGTGGAATAAAAAAATAAGATTATAAAGATTCTTAGAATGGAACAGACCTCAGATACCCTTAATATGCAAGATGACCACCCTGCTATTTTGTTTGGTCTCGGGGTTGAAGAAAGTGGTGATGATGGTGATGTACCTCCCTTATATATTAGTCTAAATATTCATGATGTGACTCTTCATAATGCAATGTTGGATTTAGGATCATCTCACAATTTGATGCCAGAAGTGATCATGGAGGAGTTAGGTTTGGATATCACTAGACCGTAAACAGATTTGTTTTCTTTTGATTCAAGAAAGGTGAAGTGTTTGGGTCTAATCAAAGATATTACTGTTTCTTTAGCTCAGATTCCATCAAAAAGTATGGTCATGGATGTAGTTGTTGCAGACATTCCTCCCAAGCTTGGAATTTTATTGTCAAGATCATGGGATATAAAACTTAAAGGCACTCTACAAATGGACATGTCCTATTCCACAGTGCTAGTCTTTGGTCAGGAAAATAGGTTATTCAAAGAAGTTTTATTGAAGTGCATAGTGAGTAGAAAATATAAACCCAACAACCATCCTATCTACTTGATTGATATTGATATTGGATCTACTATTTTCTATAATGATTTGTGTCTCGAGGAAGATGATCAAAATGTTTCAAAGGATCAGCAAGCATAATCAATTTCAGAAAAAAACAACAAGGAAGATGAGAGTGTATGGAATATGGACTTTGATGGAGCAGTCAACAAAGAGGGAGTACGGAAAATTGTTTGGATTATTCCTCCTGATGCTAATTGTAATTCAAAATTGTGTTCCTATAAATTAGCCTTTGATTGCACAAATAATATGGTTGAATATGAAGCTCTGATTTTGGGCTTGGGAACTCTAAGGGATTTGAGGGCCAAAAATATATATGTGCATGGAGATTTTGAAATTATAATCAACCAATTTAAAGGCACATACCAAATTAAGCATCCTAGAATGAGGTCCTATAGGAATCTAGTATTGGATTTTCTTAATTTTTTTTTTTGAATATAACATTTCAGTGGTGCCAAGGGAACAAAATCCGATTGCAGATGCTCTTGCCAATTCAGCAAGTGTTTTCAAGATTAAATTTATCCCAACAAGAAATATGAAATTGAGGTAAAACAAAGGCCAACCATTCCAGATAATGTTAAATACTGGCAAGTATTTGAAGATGACAAGCAAATTATCAGATTTATGTAGATGGAAGAAGAATATGAAAATGTCCAAATTGATGAAGAATTTTTTTATGATAAAGATGAAGATGCATATTTTGTCTCAGTTTCAGATGGGTATGTAAATTAGATAGAAGGAAGAGAGATCATTCAATTGAAGAACAATACAATTCCCAAAGGCCTTTTGCCTCTTGAAATATTGTTTGATAACATTGATGTGGATAAAAATCTTAGGGTAACTCCAAATGAAGCTGAAGTTGATGATTTTAATATAGGGACTGATAAGGAACCTAAAATTTTCAAGTTGTCTAAGTCCTTGTCCTTTGAGAACAAAGATAAATATCTTGAATTGATGAGACAATTTTCTGATGTGTTTGCGTGGAGTTATGAAGATCTAAAAGTATATGATAAAATAATCATTCAACACACAATACCAATTAAAAAAGATCAAAAACCTTTCAAACAAAAATTGAGAAGAATCAATCCGCTCTTGTTTCCACTCATTGAGAAAGAGGTAAGAAAGTTGTTTTATTGCCAAAATAATTGTTTCTTTGACATTCTCCAAATGGCTAGCTAAACTTGTGCCTATTAGAAAGAAACATGGAGAAATAAGGCTTTGTATAGATTTTAGGAATTTGAATAGAGTTTCTCTTAAAGACAATTATCCCTAGCCGAAGATGGATCACATCTTGCAAAATATTGCAGGATCCCAGAGAATGTCAATGTTGGATGGGCTTTCTGGATATAACCAGATCATGGTGCACCCATATGACCAAGAGAAGACAACATTTACAACCCCATGGGGCACCTTAATGTATGCTAAAATTCCCTTCAGACTCATGAATGCAGGGGAAATTTTCCAGAGGGTTATGGACATAACATTTGCTGAGGAGAAATATAAGTTCATTTCCATTTACCTAGATGATAAAACTATGTATTCAAATTCTAACAGTGAGAATTTGCAGCATTTGAAGCAAGTCTTTGAGAAGTGCAGAAAATTCAGGATCTCTCTTAACCCAAAAAAGTCAAATTTTGTTGTGAGGAAAGGAAAACTGTTGGGACATATAATTTCAAGGGAAGGTATCAAAATTGATCCTAACATAGTGGATGAAATACATAAAATCAGTACTCCAAGAAGTAAAAAAGAGGTACAGTCTTTTTGGGGAGGATACTTTTTTTAAGAAGGTTTATGCCTAATCTGGATGAAATAATAAAGCATATCACAAGTATGTTGAGGAAAGGCAATGAAATAAGATGGACAACATATGAAAAGCATTATTTTGAAGAGGTGAAGGTAGCTCTGACTAAAGCTCGTGTTTTGATTATCCCATATTTCTCAAAGGATTTTATCATTTTTTCCTTTGCTTCAGAGAACACTATAACAGGGGTATTAATGAAGAAAAAAACCGGACCTTGGAACAACCTATTTATTTTTTCAGTAGGTCTTTGAGAGATTCCACTCTTAAGTACAATATTATGGAGAAGCATGCCTATGTCTTGGTAAAGGATTTGAAAGAGTGCAGAATATATATTTTACACTCTCATGTTCTTGCATATGTTCCTAACAGTGTTGTAAAGGACATCTTGACTCAACCTGATCCTAAGGGCAAGAGAGGTAAGTGGATTGCATTCTTGTTGGAATATGAATTGAATATTAAACCTACAAAACTGATTAAAGAACAAGGTCTTGATCAAGTGATGACACAATATAATTTTGAGTTATTGGGAGTAAACTTTATTGCTAATCTTTCACAGGATGTAGAAGAAGAAGTCCCCCGTCAGGTAAGCCATAAAGTTTTGGAATCATCTTGGTACAGTGACATTATATTTGTTTTACAAAATTTGCAGGCCTCTCCCGAATTGAGAAAAACCAAAGCCATATTTTTAAAACAAAAGGCAACAAATTTTTGTGTGTTTAATGGTTCCCTCTATTGGAAAGATCTTGGGGGACTGTTATTGAAATGTCTTCTAGAGGATGAAGCTCAACAAACCATGAAGGAGTTCCATAAAGTTTATTCTGGAGGTCGTCATTACTGGAAATAAATAATTAATAAAATTTTGAGATCAAGGTTTTACTGGCCTACTATATTTGTTGATGTGTATAAACAAGTTTCCACTTGTCATGAATGTCATATTTTTGAAGGAAAGAGAAATTTGTTGCCTTTTCCATTGAAGCCTATTTCTATAGAAGATTATTTTCAACAATGGGGCTTGGATTTTATAGGAGAAGTGCATCCTTCATCCTCAACTCAACATAGATGGATTTTAACAACCACACATTATTTTACAAAGTGGATAGAAGTTGTACCTACTTGTCAAGCAATTGATTCAGTTATCATCCAATTTTTGGAAAGTACTATACTCTCAAGGTTTGGTTTTCCAACAAGGATTATTACAGATAATGTTGTT
>SNQJ01S0001150.1:206129-240195 GCA_010110895.2 Picea sitchensis | reverse complement strand
AATTTATTTTTAATTATTTTCTTTTTGCAAAAACTTAACTCATGATTAACTCCTAGTTACAACCACTTTGACTAGTAAACTTCTTCTAGGAGATTCTAGAATAAATTGATTTCTTTGACCTTCTAGGGATTCTAGATAACTCGTGAGGATTCTCCAACTTCACAAGGCCACAATTCTCTAACCGTGAGGATTTATGTGGAGTTCCACTTATTACTAGAAATGATATGACATGTATTATTCATATAGAATAGTCTTACCTGCAAAGACATTGATCTTCATACCTTTATACCTCAAAAAATATTGAGTCCCTTAATCATACTGTTGGGGCTACCGAAATTTTCTACCGGACTTGCTTCAAGGGTCGAAATCAATGAAAACCAACCTAATTAATCAACAATCTCCCCCTTTGGTATTGATGGAAATACTCTGATGCAACACTGAAGTCATATCGCTCATGCTCCCCTTGTGACCATCGCTCCCCCTGGAATCATGCATATGTGCTCTCTCTCCAAGCATCTAACTCTCTATCATGCATCTGATAAATCTCTCCTCCTTTGACATCAATGGCAAAGGTAACTTCTCGTCGGGGCTACTCCCCCTAACTGAAATGTCCTTGGGGCTTCTCCCCCTGGCTAACTCTTCCTGAAACTGCGCCCCCAAGCTGAACTGTCATCTGTATGGTGCTTCCTCGTGTAAATCTAAGACACATAAGAATAACATTCAAAATTCATTGTGGGGCAGAAACTGTGCCAAGTTTTTTACGAAGATACTCAAAGGCTTCCCTTAGAAGCAGTTTTGTAAAGATGTCTACAAATATCTACTCTTTGGTGCCAACATACTCAACTCGAATGTTCTTCTCGACAACCTGTTCCCGTAGAAAATGATACTTGATTGGAATGTGCTTCATCTTGGAGTGCATCACTAGATTCCTTGAGATATTGATGACACGTGTATTATCACAATATATCAGAATGGGTTCATCATACTCAACCTGTATATCTGTAAAAGTTTGTTTCATCCATAAAACTTGTGTACAACATGTTGTTACTGCAAGATACTCTGCTTCATCTATTGACAATGATATTGATGATTGTTTCTTGCTTACCCATGATACCAAGCACTCACCCAAGTAGAATGTTGATCCACTTGTACTTCTTCGGTCATCAATGCAACCTACCCAATCTGCATCTGTGTAGGCAATAAGTGATATATCCTTTCCTTTTGGATACCATAATCCAAACTCTTATGTACCCTTGAGATATATGAATATCCTCTTTATTGCTAGAATATATGATTCCTTTGGTGCTACTTGAAATTGTGCCACTTGTCCAACTTCCTGCATGACATCTGGTCTTGATGTTGTCACATAAAGTAAGTTGTCAATCATTGACCCATACTACTGCCTTTGATCTGTAGCCTTAGAGTCATCATCTTTGCTTAACATGCAACTAGTTTGCATTGGAGTATTAACTGGTTTGCAATCTTCCATTCTGAACCACTTTAGCATTTCTCTAATATAATTGGTTTGAGAAATAAAAATGCCTTGGTTTCTTTCACATATATGAAGACCCAAAAGAAGGATAGTTCTCCAAGTAATAACATTTCAAACTCATTTTACATATCCTTTGCAAATTTTTGGCTCACCCTGTCATCATCACTTCCAAAAATAATATCATGAACATAAACTTCAATTAACAAAATATTATCTTGATTTACCTTGATGTAGAGGTTGTTGTCTGCATTTCCTTCTAAACCCTTGTTGTTGTAAATATCTATCCAGTCTAGAATACCATGCGTTGGGGGATTGTTTGAGACCATATAAGGCCTTCTTCAACCTGCAAACATAATCTTCTTTCTCTGACAACTAAAATCTTTCTGGTTGCTCAATGTAGACTTCTTCTTCTAGATCCCCATTTAGGAAGGTTGATTTCACGTCCATTTGATACACTTTAATATTCTCGGAGCAATCATAATCTAGGATCAATTTGATTGCTTCCATTCGGGCAACTGGGGAAAACGTCTCTTCAAATTCGATACCTTTAACCTGGGCATATCCTTTACATACCAATCTAGTTTTTTTCCCTGTAACATGTCCATCTTCATTCAATTTGTTTCTGAAGACCTACTTTGTGTTGATCACATTATTGTACCTTGACCTGAGAACCAATTCCTATGTGTCATTATTCTCTATTTGATCCAACTCTTCATCCATGGATTTTATCCATAATTCATTCTTGTTGTCTTCTTCAAAGATACTTGGATCAATCTAGGATAAGAGTGCTAGATGCAATTGTTCTGGTGAACGGATTCTTCTTCTAGTCTCATTTTTTGCATCTTTGTTTCCTTTAATATGATCTTATGGATGATTCTTTTGTATTCATTTGCTAGGTGTCTTTGGAGGTACTTGATGTTCTTTCTCTTCTACTTCTAACTGATCTTTTTCATCTTCTACTTCTGCTACTTCTTCATCCTTAGATTCTTTTTCGTGAACCTATTCCATTTACTACTTTTCTTCTTCCTTTATTTTTTCGTTTACTTGTCTCATCAACTGTCACATTGATGTTTTCCACAAATTTGTTTAGCCTTAGATTGAAACATTTGCATGATTTCCTTGTGCTCGAATAACTAACAAGTATGCCTTTTTCCACACGAGAATCGAACTTTCCCATTATGCCATCTTCTCTTTTGATGTAGCATTTGCTTCCAAAAACTTTGAAGTGTTTCACATTCACTGGTCTTCCTTTCCATAGCTCGTAGGGAGATTTATCAAAGTTGTTTATGAGCATTACTCTATTTTGAATATGAACTGGTGTATGCACTGCATGTTCCCAAAAGACGTATGTCAGCTTCAAATCCATTAACATAGTTCAAGCCATTTCTTGTACTTTCATGTTCTTCCTTTCAACAATTCCATTTTGTTGTGGTGTCCTAAGCAACAAATAATTGTCTTTTTATCCCATGCTTGCTGCAGAAATCCATAAATTACTTTGAAATAAACTCTATTTCATTATCAAATCTCAAACATTTGATTTTTGAATCCATTTCATTTTCATCCATTTCCTTGTATATCTTGAAGTTCTCGGATGCTTCTGACTTCTTCCTGATAAAACAAACTGCAATTATCCTTCTATAATCATTAACCAATAACATAAAGTATTTCTCTCCTTTTAAACCCTTCGTTCTAGTTGGTCCAACTAGATCAGTATGCACAATTTCTAGTGGTCTTGTTGTGGAGTATTCTTTTGATTTGAATTTAGTATTTGTTTGTTTTCCTTATTGACAGTGCTTGCATAAGGTGGTGATTGGCTTCGTGATCTAGGGTATTCCTTTGACTGCTTCCTTGTTGTTGACTTTGACAAGGTTATCAAAGTTTATGTGACCCATTCTTTTGGGCCATAGCCAAACTTCGTCTTCCTTTGCTAAACAACATTTTTCATTTCCAATTTCACTTAACACATATATGTTTCTTGAAGTTCTTATAGTTGTTGCAACCAATCTTCATGAACCTGTTTTTCTTATCCCGCACTTATGTGAATCAAACACAATTTTTTGACCTTAGTCACATATTTGACTTACACTTAGAAGATTATGTTTCATATCTTCCACTAGTAGAACATTTTATGCCTTGGTATCTTTGTTTCCAATTCTGACTGTGACTCTTCCAATGATTCTAGTTGAGTCGTCGCTTCCAAAGGAGAATGATCCATCTCTTTTCTTTCTCAAGGTTAGAAACATGTCCTCATCACCTATCGTGTGTTTTGAGCAGCCACTGTCAACATACCAACCACTTTTCTTATGTTTAGCTTGTAGAGCAAGTGTGCATTCTTCATTTTTGAATTGATTATGGTTTCTTATCCATATTCTTTGATGTTTCGATCTATGACTGTTGTTATTCTATTGTGATTCTCTTGGAGGAATTGTCATTCTACAATCTTTGGCCATATGTCCAAAGCTGTTACACTTGTAGCATTCAATCTCAGTATTCAATGATTGAAATATGTTGTAGTTTTTGTTCTATGTTTCACTAGGCCTTCTTTAATAATCATTTCGTACAGAACTTTCACGGTTATCTCTGTTCTTGTTATTAGCTCTACAATTCACATCCTTATGTCAAAAATTGTTAAATGAATAACCTAAACCAAGAAATATAGTTTGATACCTGGGAGATAAATATATTCTAAAATGAGTTACTCTTCTGAACCCTTCTTCTTCTCGAGGCCTTCTTATTTCTGACTGCCGTTGATTCTAAAATCTGAATCCTCTGGGTGGAGTGTCTATGTGATATTCCTTGTAAAACTTCTTGTCTCCTATGATCATCTCTACATAACTTCTTGGTTGTGTTTCTTGATTTGTTGTTTTTGAGATTGAACCCTTTTCAGTCTGATTGTATCCAAGTCCGGACTTGTCATGATTTGGTCGTTGACTGCTAATAATATCATCCAAAACTTTTGAGTTGTTCTGCATGTTTTTCTTTTGAAAGTCTTTTCTCAATGTGACAATCTCTGCTTCCAAACCTCCAATGATCCTGTCTTTTTCTTCCAACTGTTCTTTGATTTATTCCTTAATTCTTTTGTCTTCTTCAACTTGGATTTTCAATTTAGCGATCATTTGTTCTAGTTCTTCAGAGTTGGATTTTTGAGATTCCTCTTTTCTTTTTATTTATGCTTGTAGTGACTTGTTTTTCTTCTTTTCCATTTTTATAAATTCCATGGGACTCATCAATTCTTCTCTGTAGTCAAATGTTGCCTCTTCATATTCTTCTTCGGTGCCTTCTTCATCGAAGTCTTCTACTGCCATGAATAGAACCCTTTTTGTCTAACTTTCATTGTCTTCGTCTTCGTTTGATGAGGTGATGTCTTCTTTTGTGCAAAAGCTTTTCTTGAAAATTTTCTTTTTAGTTCTTTTGCCTTTGTACATTTGTTTGTTATTCGAATCATCTTATTCATTTCTTTTCTTTTTCTTATGAGGACATTTGTTATCGAAATGACTGATACCATCACAATTAAAATAATTCAATGGAAGTTACCTCTATATTTGTCGTTGGTTCCCTTTTTCAGTCTTCTGATGAAGTTAGCTACTTCTTCATCGTCTTTTGAGATGTCATTGTTGTTGTTATCTGACTTTGCCTCTTGCTTTCCCTTTTGCCTTAAATTCTTGTATTCTTTGAATGTTGTTTCTTTTGTAACTGGATTCTTCTGTTCAGTTCTCATTTAATAGGCTGTGAATATTCCATGTAGCTCATCCATGCTTATTGAATCAAGATATGTTATTTCTTCTAGCGTTGAGATCTTACGATCAAATCTCATTGGAAGAGATCTTAGTACCTTTTTATCAATTATAGATTCATCGAATTCTCCTCCCAATCCTCTAATTGCATTCACTGTTTTGTCGACTCGTAAAAAATAGATTGCAATATTTTCATCTTCCTTCATCTTCAACTCTTCAAATTGACCTCTGTAAGTTTGAAGCTTTGTTGCTTTGACTTTTGTGTCTCCTTCATAAAAATTATGAAGTTTTTCCCAAATCTCCTTCACGGAGCTACAGCACATAACTTTGACAGATACTGAATCAACTAGACCATTCAGAAGTACATTTTTGGCTTTTGAATTATTTACACTGAGTTTCTTTCCGTTGAGTTTCTTTCCGTTGTCATTTGTTGGAGGAATGACATGTTATTTATATCTATCTACAATTGATTGCCAAACCTCAAATCCTTGTGCTTGTACATATGTTTTCATCCTTCTACTCCAAAATCCATAGTTCTATCCATCAAATTGTGGTATTGCATTTTTATACATATTGTTTCTCTCCATGATCTACCTTTCAGTGGGTAAACTAATTTTTGAAGGAACCCACTCTGATACCAATTGTTGGATTACTGAGAGGGGGAGGTGAATCAATAATAGAGATTTTTAATCATTTTTAACTACAATATATAAGTGTTGTTTATCTTTATGATCAATTTACCATTATCATTCAACAAGTGCAGAACAAATAAACCATGAACAATGAACAATCATACACATACACAGTACACCAGTATTTTTACGTGGAAACCTAATGTGCGAGAAAACCACTAAATGTTTTTTCTTATATGTATTTAAGAATTACATTCATTGGAAGCACCAACTCCCTTTGTTATAACTGGAAGGAGGTTCCAACCCCCTATATTTTCAGGGTACAACCTGAGGGAAGCTCCAACTTCCCCAATTCTCTAGATACATCCAGAAGGAGGCTACAACCCCCTGTGTTCTTTGGCTACAAATGGAAGGTGGCTACAACCATTTATCCTTGCCTCGTCCAACCGTCCTAAAATATAAGTGTCAAAATGATGAAACCACTGTCACATTTTCACTATGAGATATACCACTGTAAACATGTATCAATCTGTACCAACAACCTATAACCAACCTGTACCAATAGCCTGTAATCAACCTGTACCAGAAGTCAACTTGTACCAACAAATACCTATATGTACGTGACCTGTATATGTTGCAACTCACGTATGTATGTGATCTATCTATATTGCAACCTACATACACCTTCAAAAATCTAGGGTTTCCATTTTTTTCTGAAACTCAAACACTTTGTTGCCTCTATCACGTCAACATGTAACCTGTCACTGTGTCCAATATGTAGTTGTGCCTTGTGCATACATCATCATACATATCCCTTAACGAAATGTATCTATGTCTCTCTAGTCATGTGCCATACATGTGTATACAATCATGATCAAGTGTAATAATACTCACATGGACTAGACATCAAACCCTCACTGATATGTAGTCTCACACCACACAAACAACTTCACAACCACTTTACAACAAAAAGCCCTTAACCATGTACCACAAAATCCCTCAACCATGTGCCAAGAAATACAAGATATGCCTCAACACTAATAAGATTTACCAATGATAAATATTAGATATACCAACACTGTATTTTTATAGATCTGACTTATACAGTAAGCGACATACAACCAATAGCCTCTCTAGGAAAAATCCTCAAGCCCCCATAACCATATCTCATGTAGACAACAATATCCAACTACTCATAAAAATAAGACATACCTTTTGAACCTGTAGATAGATCTGTTGTACCTGATCACTGTAGACCTTCTTGGGCACTTGCTTTCAGACTCTGAGAACCTGACACCCTCAACAACTCAAGATTTCATGGATTTTCCAACTGTACGTGCCCTTTTATACTGCCAACCCATGTACATATTTCTACAACTCCTAAACTTTTGTCGTCAACCCTTTTTACTATCTCAAACTTGCGTAACTTCAGATGTATCAATGAGTACCTTCAATAAACCTTACACAATAATAGATATTCAATGTGCTCAATAGGTGCTAATAGGAGACCCTTTCTCTCTTATTTATACTCTCCAAGTAGCTTCCTCGAGTGGTTACCTTTTAGCTAACTTAACCCAATTTCCTTCTTTTAGGGCTAAGCCACTTCTAACCACTTGTCCACTTATAACCACTTTCGTCAAAAATAGTAAACTCACCGCTTCTAGTTGGAACTAATTTATTTTTAATTATTTTCTTTTTGCAACAACTTAACTCATGATTAACTCCTAGTTACAACCACTTTGACTAGTAAACTTCTTCCAGGAGCTTCTAGAATAAATTGACTTCATTGACCTTCTAGGGCTTCTAGATAACTCATGAGGGTTCTCCAACTTCACAAGGCCATAACTCTCGAACCGTGAGGAGTTATGTATCATTCCACATATCACCAGAAATGGAATGACATGTAATATCCATCTAGAATAGTCTTACCTACAAATACAATGATATTCATACTTTTATACCTCAAACAATCTTCAGTTACTTAACCATACTATTGGGGCTACCATAATTTGCTACTAGAATTGCTTCAAGGGTTAACATCAATGACAAGCAGCCCAATTGATCAACAATAACTTATCAAGCCATTTAATGAGCTATTGTAGACGAAGATCCATCTACTACCTCGACGGAGGAAGTGGATCCTGTTTTAGAGCATGTATAGGCCCTTAATTCTTCCAACTCTCATGACTACTTGGACATTGTTCTCCCTTTAGATGAGGCAATCCTAGAGATGATGACAAGTCCTGAACAACCTTGGGAAGACTTACGCCATAGGTCTTATTTCCTTCCTGAGTTGAGTCGTGTAGAGAAAGGAGAATTTCAATCTACCATGACTGGATATGTTGATCGTCCATTGAACCCTTTGGAAGCTCATGGCATATATGTCGAAGGAAACATGACAAATATTTGAGAGACTATCTCAATCAATATCTCCAAAACCCCTGATGTCGTAGAATTTTTTTTTATTGGAGCAACATTTTTGCTAGAATAAATTCGTTTGTATATGACCCTTTTTAGGGAGTTGCACGACATGTTCGCCTGGTCTTATGAGGAAGTGTTGGGAATATATACTTGGATTTTATAGCACGAGATTCAAGCTTATGTGAATGCTAGACTAGTTTGACAAAAATTGCGACCAGTGAACCCTAGGAAAGCAACAACGATTAAGGTTGAAGTAGAAAAATTTCTTAAGGTAGGCTTTATCTTTATAGTCCCATTAATAGAATGGGTACCCAATCCTGTTATAGTAGATAAGAAGCAAGGCATAATTTGAGTGTGCATGGTGTAGTATACCTAGGGAGGTAATATGGGGTACCTAGGGAGGTACCCAATGGGAATGTGGTTATGTATTATTAGTGGAAGACATTTAATATATGAGAATGTGGTCATTCAATGTAAGGTGGACTAGGTCCGCTATATTAATAAAGACTCACTATGTTAGTTAAATGTAATAAATGAGAAAAGACTCTCTTGAAGGTTCTTAGGAGATAAATAGAGCTATATAAAGAAGTATAAACAATGTAATGAAACACAATGAAGAATATTGTGAATGTATCAAGCATTGCTTGAGGAGAGTTATCATTCCTTGAGAATTAATATATGGTGTTACCCTAACTCAAGGGTTTTCTCTATTTTTTGTGTTTAGTATTTGGTGAATGGTTTGGATTATTCTTGTTGATATTTTGGGTTTATTTTGAGATTTATCTTCATATCTATTCAAGTACTTAACAATTGGTATCAGAGCACTTTCCTTGGCCAAGGAAGGGGATAATTTTTTGTCTTTTTTTGTAGATTGTTTCTAGAAAAAAAAACAGGGCGACGCACTTCAGGTTCATATCCGAAACTTTATGAGCAACATTTGGAAAAAAAAAAATTGGATATTTGAATTCCTCTCATAAAAATACCCTATTTCAAACAAAAAAAAAACAACTTAAATAGAGTCTGGGAAGTAAAGTTATGAGCATTTTAAATTTAATAGTTTTTCAGGGTTTTTCCGGAAAAAGCCGCGATTTTCTATAGTAAGTTATTTTTAACCCTAGTTTTTGTTGAAGAATTATTCCAAGCAAGATGTCATTTACTGGAAAATATGATGGCCCTAGTATTGAATAATTTTTAAAAGCAGAGAAGTAAATTTGGAAAAATTGGAAAGGTATAGTCCCGATACGCTTACAAGGTGATCCGGCCCTTTGGTGGGGGTCACTTGGCTATGACAAAATGATGGCTCTCTCTAATGAAGAATTTGAAAAAGTGTTTTTAGACAAATGGTATCATATGAAGTGTAAGGATAAAGACATCACCAATGGTTTATTTTCATGTAAAAAATCTATATTACATGTTCATGGATGTATTCATAAAGAAAATGCAATTGTTTCTACGAACCCTCGCTGCCAACAAACTTTTGTCAATGTTCAGTTGGTTAATAGATTGCAAATTCCTGCAAAGAATATCCACATCACATAGTTTGAGGGTAGAAATATTCAATTTTTTAAAGATTTGAAGCTCGGTGTGGATAAATATCTGTTGCATTCAGATTTTTATGCTATGGATATGGATGAAGTGGATATTATTCTGGGATATCTTTGCACAGAATCAGTTAGTACCATTAATATTAATGTGCAAAAGAAGTTTTTGAAGTTGTGGTACAATAAAAAGAAAATCACATTGCAAGATGTGTCTCTTAATAAGAAAGATGGGCCCACGGAGGCCAACAAAACATTTATTGTAGAGTCTGAAGTTGAATCGGAGGCAGAGTCTATAGAAGAAGATGAAGCACAACCACAGGAAGGACATCGTCAGGAAGATAAGGAGTTCATTGAATCAAAGGCACAATATGTTGCAGATTTGAAGACAAAAGAATCGATTCCTACAATTGTTGTATATCGTCATCCACATCATATAGAGAAACAACAATCATCAAGGTAAGGGAATGAGCATCAACACACTTATGCACCAACATGGCACAAAAAAGGAAACCAATCTCAAGGTACATGGAGGCCTTCCAACACTATAGGAAGACATCATGCTAGAGAACCAATCCCATGGCAACGTCGGCACGATGCAGAGAAAGATCGGTGGCAAGGCAGCAATTGGACATCATGCTCGTCTTCCATTAGGATGGATGGATGGTCATACTTGGCAGCAGTTGGCTACATTGCTTAGCAGATAATATTGTATGGTTTCTTCTCGTGTTTTGAGGATGAAACATTTGAAGGGGGATGGAATGTAGTATACATAGGGAGGTAATATGGGGTACGTAGGGAGGTACCCAATGGGAATGTGGTTATGTATTATTAGTGGAAGACATTTAATATATGAGAATGTGGTCATTCAATGTAAGGTGGACTAGGTCCACTATATTAATAAAGGTTCACTATGGTAGTTAAATGTAATAAATGTAAGAAGGCTCTCTAGAAGGTTCCTAGGAGATAGATAGAGATATATAAAGAAGTATAAGCAATGTAATGAAATAGAGTGAAGAATATTGTGAATGTATCAAGCATTACTTGAGGAGTGTTATCCTTCCCTAAGGATTAATATATGGTGTTACCCTAACTCAAGGGTTTTCTCCATTTCTTGTGTTTAGTATTTGGTGAATGGTTTGGATTATTCTTGTTGATATTTTGGGTTTATTTTGAGATTTATCTTCAGATCTATTTAGGTACTTAACACATGGATTTATGAGATTTAAATAAGGGTTGTCCTATAGATAACTTTCATATGTCGTTTATAGATCAAATCCTTGATGAATGCATAGGAAGTGAGATTTTTTCTTTTATGGAGGGTTTTTTTGGTTACAACTAGACACAAATCCACCCTGAGGAGCAACACAAGATTGCTTTTCTTTGTCCTTGGGGAAGCTTTGCATACAAGAAAATGCCCTTTGGCCTTAAAAATGTTGGAGCTATTTTTCAGTGGGCCATGATGTTTGATTTCCATGATCTCAAACACATAGTGGAGGCTTATCTCGATGATCTTACAACTCATTATAGCAAGAGGGCGCAACCTTTGTTACACCTCCATGTTGTCTTTGAGAGATGACGACATTATCAAATTCATTTGAATAATCACAAGTGCATTTTATGTGTCACTTGAAGGCATCTTTTGGGGTTTATCATATCAAACAAAGGGATCATAGTTGACCCTTTGAAGGTTGAGGCAATATTGCAGTTGCCTCCCCCGTGTACCATGCATCAACTTCAGAGCCTACAAGGAAAGACCAATTTCCTTCGACATTTTTTACCAACGTATGTTGATATCACTAAAGGATTTATGCACTTTTTGAAGTCGGAAGTCCCTTTTTTCTAGGATGAATCGGTGCAACATTCATTCAATGTGTTGAAGAAAGCTCTAATTTATGCACCTTTTTGTTTAGTCCTCCTGACTATAATAAAGATTCCTTGTTGTATTTGTATATTGAAGAAAGCTCTAATTTATGTGCCTTTTATGACATGCCACCCAGTTTTGACTAAGGGGCATCGATATATCATAATGGTTGTTGACTATTTTATGAAGTGGGAAAAGGCCATGTGATGTTCTCTAGTGATGGTGAGACCGCAACACTCGTTGGGTTTAACTAGGTTATAGCTAGGTTCGGGGTTCCCAAAGAGATTGTCACTAACCATGATAGTCATTTTCAAAACCGCATGATGTTAGAGTTAGCATCAAAACTGGGTTTTAGGCAGGAGCATCTGTCTCCTTACTATCCTTGGGAAAATGGTCAGGATGAAGTTGTTAATAAATCCCTGAAAACCATTTTGAAAAGCACTGTCAATAAGAAAATCAAATTAGCATTTGATATTATATCCGACATTGTGGGATTACCAAACCTCAATCAAAATTGCAATAGGGTTCTCGCCTTTTCAACTCATTCACGTAGTAGAAGCAATTTTTCCTATTGAATGCGAGATCCCTTCGTTGAATTCTGTTATTGAGCTCCTTTCAGACACAACTGAACTTGAGCAACACCTTGTTTACTTAGAAAATCTTGATGAGCAATGTCGAGATGCTGCTATAGAAAATGAGGCACATAAGAAGCATGTCAATACTAACTATGATAAATTTGTTTGTCCGAGGGTGTTCTCCGAGGTGGACCTTGTTTTTCTCTATGACCGGGACAAGGATCCCTTGGGGGTAGGCAACTTCAACCCTATGTGGCATAGCCCGTGTGTCATTTAGCATGTGTTGAAAAATGGATTCTATGAGTTGGCATATTATGAGGGAAATGTATTGTCAGAGCTCATAAATAGGCTCTACCTTCAAAAGTACTATGTTGGAGCTTCATTGCTCAGGTACTAGTTCTTTTGTAATTATTGTCTATTGCTTGTATATGGATTTATTTAGATTTATTTTTTGTTTGTCCTGCATAATTGATTGTTGTGATTTTGTTGTATGACAAATGGTGAGGGATTCATCATCCTATATCAGGTTTGTAGATGGTGCTAGTCACCACACTCAAAATATTGCTTCCATTGCTTGGGTGATTTATTCACCCACAAAATGTTAGGAAATGAGGAACACTTCCACACTAAACCTAGCAGAAGAGAGGAAGAAATATTTAATCAAGAAATTAAATGACAAAACAAACACAACATTACAACATGCCTTCTTTATAGGCTTTAAAGTAGGAAAAACCCTAAAGAAAAGGCGGCCAAAAATGATTACAGATCCACGCAGATAATTGGATAGAAATCCCAGGAATCTCGAGATTGTGTTACAATCGAATACCAATTGTCCTTCATTCGATTGCCACACACCCGCATGCCGACCTCTTTTTGGTTGACCTCTTTGACTTTACCAGATTGAGCCACCTCGACCTTTGACTTGCTATCAATGTCTTCGACTTTGTCTTTACCTGGTCGAACCACCTCAACCTTCGAATTGCTTTCAATTCCTTCGACTTCGTCTTTACCTGGTTGAACCACCTCAACCTTTGACTTCGACTGTCAGTCGATCTACCTCGACTAGACTTTCACTACAAAGAATATAACAACCCAACATTCTCCCACTTATTGTTTTCTTTGTTAAAACCGAGAGACCCTTGAACTCTTGTTCACAAACCCAAGGCAGCAATGGTGATTGCCTCTCTGTACCAAGAGAACTTCACAACATTCATAGACTTGGTCAAAGATTTTGCTATGTTTTCCAATGTGTCTACTTTCTCGAGTACCACCTTGTTTCTTTCCACCATGTCTCTCATGAAATGGTATTGTACATCAATGTGCTTAGTCTTAGAATGATAAGTTGGGTTCTTTGCTAGAAATATTGCGCTTTTATTGTCGCAACTTATCTTCATAGCTCTCTACTCAAACTCGATTCTTGAACACAACCTATGCATCCATACTACTTCTTTGCTTCCATGAGTGGCTGCCATGTATTTAGTTTTTGTTGTTGATAAGGCTATGACCACCTGTCGCTTACTCATCTAGTTGATTGCTCCACCCAACATTTTGAACACATATCCATTGGTCGACCTCCATCGATCCAAATCTCCAACCCATTTAGTGTTGACAAAGCCATGTACATTTAATTCACTATCACCTCCAGGTTTTCCTTGGTAGCACATAGCATAATATTTTGTGCCACACAAATACCTGAATACTCTCTTAATAGTTGTCCAGTTCTCCTTCCCAGGTGTCGACATGTATCTACTCAAAACTCCCATTTCATGGGCAATGTTTTGTCTAGTGCAGACCATTGCATACATTAGACTACCAACAACACTTGCATAGGGAACATGTGCCATGTCCTATATTTCCCCTTGTGTCCTTGCACATTGTTCAACAATTAGCCTTGCTCCCACAAGAATTGGCACCTTCACAGGTTTGCAATCCTACATGTTGAAACATTTCAATATACTTCATCTAGTTCAACCAGAGATTTCTAATTGCTCAATCTTTCTTAATTTCCATTCCCAGAATGAAGTTCACTGCACCAAGGTCCTTCATGTCAAATTTGGCGGATAGTTGTTTCTTCACCTCCTTTATTACATCCATGTTATTTCCAATCAGCAACATGTCATCGGCATACAATGCTACATATATTAAATTCCCATCTTCTTCTTTGGAATATATGCAGTGATCAATTTTGCTTCTCACAAACCCCAAACTAAGGATGTACGTGTTGAACTTTTGGTACCACATCCTTGGTGATTGCTTTAGACCATAAAGGGATATTTTCAATTTTCACACCAAATATTTCTTTCCCTTTACTACAAATCCTTCAGGTTGTTTCATGTAGATTTCCTCTTCCAAGTCCCCATGTAGGAACGTTGTATTTACATCCATCTGTTCTATTTCTAAATCAATTGTTGCAACCAGAGACATTACTACTCTAACGGAAGTTAATTTTGCAATAGGGGAAAAATCTCACCGAAGTTGACTCTTTCGACTTGAGAATACTTAACCTATTGTGTTCATATTCTTCTTGAATACCCACTTTCTCTCGAGTGGATTTCTTCCACTATGCAATTTGACTAATTCCCATGTCTCATTCTTGTGCAAGGATTCCATCTCTTCAACCATGGCGTTCTTCCAGAGTTTTCCCTCTACTAAGTCGATTGCCTCCCCTATCGACTTGGACTCATTGTCGACAACATTTAACACAAATGCAGAACAAAATTCGGATGGACTATACCTTTCAACTAGTTTTCTTATTTGTTGTAACCTCCTTAGAACCAAGGTCAGTTATTACCTCTTCTTCTGATTCAATCGATCATCTGAACCATCTTCTTCATTCCTCAGTTCTAGCCACACTTTCTATGGATTATTCTAGGTATGAACAATTTCCTCATGCTCAGAGTTACTTACAACTTCTCTAAAGACCACATATTGATTGTACACCATTTTCCTTGATGCAAGATCCCAGAGCTTATATTCTTTCATTCCTTCTTTGTATTCAATTAAAATACACTTGACTTCCTTCTTGTCCAACTTGCTCCTCTTTTCCTTGGGAACATGCACAAATGCATCACATCCAAATACTTTGAGATGTGAAACCGAAGGATTCATACCTGACAATACCTCATGTGGAGTCATGTCGACTAGCACCGATGAAGGAGATATATCCAATAGATATTTTGCAGTGTCGACTGCCCCAGAATTCTTGTGCAAGCCCAACACCACTAAGCATGCTCCTTGTCTTGTCCATAAATGTTATGTTCATTATCTCAACAAACATATTTTGTTGCGGGGTAAATGGTGTGGTATATTTCCGTGATATGCCACATTGCTTGCAAAACTGATCAGATTCTTTTCCACATAATTCACCACCATTGTCATTTCTCAACACCGTAATCTTATTATATGTCTGGTTTTCTACAAGAGACTTAAACTCTTTGAATTTTTTGAAAACCTCTTATTTCTTCCTCGGGAAATATATCCATGTCTTCCTGTAATAACCATCATGAAGGAGACATAATATAAGGATACACCAAGTGAAGGCACTGAAACAGGGCCAAACACATCACTATGAACCAACTCTAGAATCTCATTTTCCCTTGTCACTCCATATGAGAACCTCACCCAAATTTATTTTCCATATACACAATGTTCACAAAAGTCGATTTCTAAATTACATGCAGGATAATCTTCGACCATAAATTTGTTATGCATAGCTCGAAGTCTTTTTTCTCCTATGTGTCTGTTGACGCTTAAATTCGTTAGGACCGAAACGGGAACCTCATGAGGATGTAAATCCCTCTACATTTTTATAGAGGTGGTACTCTTCTTTACTTTAATATTTTCTTGGGACTCTAGATACTCAGAACATGGGACTTGACAGAAGCTCATCATGGTAATCAAAGAAATATAAAGATCGCAAGAAAGATAAACGAAAAATATTTTGTTTTATTTTTTAAAAAAGTTCCTGAGAAAGGATGAGGAACCACACATTTCATACATTTAAAATAGATAAGTAAAATTTCCTCGCATCCATCATAGTTGAATTAAAGATTTATGATCACATAAATATTAAAATAAGATGATTCGCATGCATAAGAGAAATTTAACAGAGTGGACACATGGGTAGCTCAAATAAAGATAATGATAGATCAATATCAAATACTTTATACTCAAAACTCAAAGTTGCAAAGCACAGTTGAAACTGATCCCAAAATAGCTCTCTTGAAATTTCTAAAAAATATATAGTATATTACATATGCTTTGAAATTTAAAATGTGTTTGTTCTAAGGACTGGGATTGGGGCTCCCACGGATCATAAAACAAATATACATAAGAATTAAGCTTGTAGAAGGAAGATGAAGGCGATAAAACAACAACAAGACCTAGAAAGAAGAAAAGAGAAGTTATCAAACTTCGGTTAAACCTTTCTATTCAAAGAATCGGAGTAACTAGATGAAGGAACTAATAAAGAAAGAAAATATGCAATCAACATAAACTTACTATGATGGTCTCTCATGTCTTTACTTGCTTGTTGGTGTCCTTTTATTGTCTTCATTAGCGGTTACATGAACTGTCTCAACTGTTTCTTGCCCCTCGTTGGTCAATTTGTCGATTGCTTTCTTGAACCATTCTTCAATATAACTTTTCATCGGTGCCACGTTTATCTCATGTCATATTTTGATGTTGAATAGCTCACCCTCCAAATCTCTCAAATCAAGGGAAATACCATGTAATGCTTCCTCGATGTCCTGATTCTTCACGGAATAGTCCACTAGCCAATTGTCTATGTTGTCTGCATCATATTCAAGTATACCCTAAAACTTTTCAAATGACAACCCTTTACAAATCTCAACTTGTTCTTCAAACTATTGCTTTGTTAGGAACATTGAGTTGAGAATTAGTTTGGGATCTTGTACTTCGTTAGTACTTCGGGATAATTCTATCTTCGTGAACCTATTAAACAGTTCTTCCCTCTTTGATATAGCTTGGTTTCATACTTGAACAATATTATTCAAATTTTTTATCTTTTCTTTCCAGCACACGTTTAATTGTTTTATCTAACTTGGGGAGGGAAGATCCTCCTCTCATATCCTTAATTATGTCATGTTATAAACTTTGTTTCCAAAGGGTAGTACAAGATCAAGGTAAAAACCTTCTTCATTCTTTAGGTAAGCTTGCAAATACTCATGGAAGGCATGCACCCTCGAGCCAAAAGAAGCAATTTTTTTCGAAACCTCCCATGCCTATGTGATCAATGCCATTCTTTTCTTAATATTTCTTTCCACATAGCTCCTGGATGATGTAAGTAGGCTTGAATATCCCTTCAATTTAACAATGGGTGTGGTGGGTCTGATTATTTACAAAGGACTGGAAAGAAGTGGAAGAGGCATTAAGGCATCTTACAGTTCCTTGATCCTTTCTTTCAACTTCGTGTTTTCTACTTCTAGACCACCAATGGAGTCATCCATAGCATCCTCGGTTGCTCTATGAATTTTAGAAATCTAGGAAGGTCACGTATCTCTTAGGTCAACCTCTGAACGAGATTTTCCTTTCTTATTCTTCATATCACCTTTTTCAATAATCAATTTCTTGGATTCCCTGTCAAAGACAACGCTCTGAAAAGCAAATGCTTTTTCTTCATTGAAAATTTAATTCTCAATGATCTCTAATGATGAATTTTGATGGGCCGTGTTTCCCGACTGATCAATGGTGGGAAATTTTTTTTCGATGTCTGCCTCCAACTCCATGTCTTCAAGGGAGAAGTTGTTGATGTCACTTTCTATGTGGTGGTTTTCTTCCTCTTGCACAACATTTTTCCTCTTTTTTCTCAAAGGAAGCTAGTGTGAGCTCTCAATTTTTTTGGGAGGGGGATTATTTTCTCCTCCGCCACCTGAACTGTTGTTGGTAGATTTTCTAGTTGGGTGGGCCATTGGATCATTGCTCCGAGATGTGGTAGTTTTAGGAGTAACAAATGGAGACTGAGCACTCTTCTCACTGGGACCCTTTCCTTTCTGCTTGTAAAACTCATTAGTACTAAGTATTGTCTCCAAGTCACCGACATTGTGAGCAAGAGCACCTAAGTTGTTATCTTTTTCTTCACTTTGAATAATATGAATAAATGAATTGTTGAATCTGATTGCCAGCATATGTTCCACAAAAATTTTGTCAATTTCAAACCCCTTTATCTTTTCAGCATATTTTAGATTTACTTTGTGGAAGTGGTTCACAAACTCATCGATTTTGTTTATATTATTGAATATAAAGTCTCCAATTTTCCAAGGCAAGGGTATGAATTGTTTTTTGCGTTTCTCATGAAAAAAGTGCAGCCAAAAATTATACTGCCTTGCCACTTCCGTAGTAAACATTTTATCAGATACATGGTAAGGAAGAAAAGAGATATTTTCCTTGGAACCGAAATTCCCAATAACATTGTGACTTTCCATCTTCTCCAACATCCCCTTTTTATCCAAGAATTTATTTTCATGGTCGGATATTCTGGGGGTATCTTTACCAAACAATAGTCCTTTGAAAACTGAAATGAAATCATTGTAAACTTCATAAAAATGCAAAGAAGCCTTGTGTCTCCACTATGCTTGGTACGGGAAGGTAACTGGATCAAGTTCACAATTCACCCTCTTACAAATAGACAATTTTGGAAATTGACAACAATATGCTATCACAAACACCAAATAAGAAGCCATAAAGAATTTCTTGTCTTTTTTGTATTATGACAATTGGGAGGAGATTTCAATGGAAATCAATTTTTCCAAATCGAAAATAGCTTGCTCTTTAACTGTAAAATATAAAATATAAAGAATCATTCGGGAAATGGTGGTGGTGCTTTCTTGGATTGTGATCCAAAAAGGATACAGAGAAAGGGCAAAAATTCAAAGTTCCCAAAACTTGGTGAAAATGACATGATCGTGAAGAGCGCGTCACAATATTTCTAATGACGTCAATGGATCGTCAAACAAAGTTACGGATTGAAAGATATTCACGGTCAAAGTTTGATCAACCTAGCCCAGTCAGCAGGGGATGAGTCATCATCCGTACTGCTGACGTCAGCATCCATATAGATGATGTCAACATCTATACAATACACATGGTAGGAGCAGGAAGGTGACATGTGGCATGCTGACATCAGCATGGTGATGTGGAAACACCATAGGCTGCCACATCTCACCAAGTTTTGGCGTTTTCAGACCAATCCATGGACCATTCAGATCATGCCACGTGGCAGTCTGTACAGTGATGTGGCACGACAACATGGCATGATGACTCGGTAGAGGAAAATGTGGCCCAGTGAGAGGCCGCCACGTGGCCCAATTAGAGGCTACCACATGGCAAGCGGGAAATTCTCAATGACAGTCCATGAGCAAAATTGGAAAAAAATATAGTTTGGCGGGTTCGCCAAATCTGGCGGACCACGCCAAACTTGGCGACAGTTAAATCGTTTGGATACGGATAGTACCATTTCTAAATATAATGAACAACCATATGTTATAATTATATATTGTAACAATACAAAACCCAAAAGGGGGAGGTCTGTGGGTTTGACCCCGGGACCTCCTCCCCCACATGCGCCTTAACAAATCTGCCCAAACCAACAGGCCACATGCCACACATTGTAACCAATGCCGAAAACAAATATTAAAAGGTGAATCCACCTAGCCACCAAGGGAGTGTGCGTATGGTATGACCGTTTGGGCATGGGAAATGATGCAGTCCAGTCATTGATGTAGGTTGTAGAGGGCACGAAAACTGAGACAAATTTCTTCTTGGGCCTAGGAGTGTCAGAGTCGGATCGAGGCATGGATACAATCATTTTTGGGTAATTTGATGCCACAAATTCAGTGGTGATGTCTCTTTTCTAATCTAAGCATTATTTATGAAACTTGATTTCAGAATGAGATATACTTATGTATTTTGCCAAATTCACCAGGGACGGACTCCATTATCAAGTTTTGTGTTCAGATTTGATACTTATGTCTCTTCATTTTTTAGATTTTCCTTCTTTAATGGTGCACATTAATTTATGTTCATTTAATGCAATTCTTTATATGTCACTCGATGAAAATACTTTGGATTATGTTGGTATCAAAGCAGTCATCTTTCACTTGAATTGTTGAGTGTGAATGCTTACTAGGGCCAAGCATAAGCAGGGTGAAGGAACTCTTAATACTTTCAATCTTGAATTTGGTCGTGTATCCCAAAGGAAGAAAAAGGTAGAAGAGGACAAGCGTGATGAACATGAGAAAAACTTCCACATGGTCTTTTATCGCATGTGAGAAATGGTCGAACGAATGTATGGAGATTATGAGAAGAGGATGAAGAAGGAGGGGAGGAAAAAGGAAGCACATGCAGATGATGATGCTTCGGTAAACCAAGGGGCTAGAGGAGATCCTCATGAGCCTCCGTCTTCACCTTCAAGTTCTATTTTTTCTTCCTCTGAGCATTCTCATCATTCTCATCATTCTAGCCATAAAGCCTCTTTTAAGAAACTGATAGTAAAGCTTCATGTAAAATTTGCTTTACCTATGTTTAATGGAGATGCTAATCCTGAAAAGCTAGATAACTAGATCTGACGGGTTGAAGTGTATTGTCGTGTTCAACATATTGATGAAGAAGAAGTTAAAGTGCAACTCGCTTCTCTTCGGTTGGAAGGAACCGCTCTCGTATGGTGGTAGAGAAAGCTTCAGGACAAAAGTAAGTGTGGTAATATTATTTCCTCATGGTCGGAATTTAAATCAGCGATACAGAAGCAATTTTATCCATTAGGGTATTTACATAAAGCAATGATGGAATGTAAAACTTTAAGGCAAAGTAAAGGTCAAACTGTACAAAGTTTCACAGAAGAATTTAGGAAGAAAGCTCTTGCATTGAGCATTCATTTGGATTCTTATGAAACTTTAATGAAGTATATTGGCGAACTTCATAGTTATATTCGACATATTTTTCTCTTGTTTAACCCCACTAGTCTTGACGAAGTTTGTGTGCAAGCCACTCACCTTGAGAACGGGGGGAAGCATGTTCAAGAAGATCCCACGAAGAAACCTTCCAATCTCCCACATAAAAAATTTAAGAAGTTTAAAAGGAAGGACAAGAAGACCGCCATAGTGACGAGAGAAGGAGGAAAKCCATCTTGCACTCATTGCAAGAAAAGCRTTTACGAGGAAGAACAYGRTTGGAAACTACATCCAGAAAAGAAACCGAAACAGTTYGGTGKAAAGGGRAAGAAAAAAACCGTTGCTACAATGCAACAAGAYCTTRGTTCYGATTCAGGAGATGAMGGAAATATCACAAYGGTTGGAGTACAAGGTAAAKATTCTCTTCATGCTATTTCAAGTTCCAATAATGAATCTCATGATGATGAACGAAAGAGGAATGAATTATTTCACATAAGAGTTGTATCTAAACACACTAAGATAGATACATTATTTGATCCAGGTTCCCAAGTAAACTTAATATCTGAAGCACTTGTCAAAGAGATGGGTCTTGAAATGAAACCACATCTAAAGCCTTATCCTCTTGGTTGGGTATGTGATAAAGCAAAACTTAATGTCACCAAACAATGTAGGGTCAGATTTGCTATAGCTTCAAATTTGATTGATGAAGCAGTCTTGGATGTTGTACCACTTGATATATGTGGCATAGTGTTGGGAAGTCCTTATATTTATGATAGAAAAGTAGTGTTCTTTCGTCATGAGAACAAATACCACCCTACTAAAGGGGGAGTGGAATATATTGTTAGAGCTCACATCATGAGGGTAAATACAACACTTGTTAGTGCAAGGCAATTGAATAGACTCATAAACACTAATAATAGATATGTACTCATGGTCATTAGAGGGAAAGATGTTGGAACATCTGACACTTTCCAAGGATGTGTTCCATCTCATAAAAATGAATTAATTGATATTGTTTTTAAGTATGATGATATTTTTCATGAACTAGATGGATTACCTCCTAAGAGGGAAATCCAACATGAGATACATCTTCAGCAGGATTCTCCTCTTCCTAATGTGGGCATGTAAAGGTTGTCATTTGTGGAGATGAAAAAGATCAAGAAGCAGGTACAGGGCTCATTGGGTCAATGGGTCAACGAGACCAGTTCGTCTCCTTGTAGTTCTTCAATCGTGATGGTGCCAAAGAAGGATGCCACATTACGAATGTGTGTGGATTACCGGGCCTTAAATAAAATCACGGTGAAAAATCAATACCCTCTTCCTCGTATAGATGATTTACTTGATCAATTGAAAAATGTTGTTTATTTCACTAAGTTGGATTTGCGTAGTGGATATCATCAATTCAAGGTCGCAGAACAAGATACATGGAAAACTGCCTTTAAAACCAAACATGGATTGTTTGAGTGGTTAGTTATGTTGTTTGGGCTTTGTAATGCTTCGACAACTTTCATGCATGTGATGAATGATGTATTCAGGCCTTTCCTAGATGGCTTTGTGATTGTATATTTAGACAACATTCTTATTTTTAGCGGGACTTGGGATGAACATGTGAAGCATGTAAAGCAAGTATTGGATACTTTGCAAAGGGAAAAGTTGTATGTAAAATTGTCTAAATGTGAATTTGGCAAGATTACACTTGTGTACTTAGGTCATATTGTAGGAGGAGGACAATTAAAAATTGATCCTTCCAAAATTAATGTAATTGTAAATTGGCCTAAGCCAAAAAGTGTAAACGAAGTCTGAAGCTTCTTAGGTGTTGTCCAGTATTGGAGGAGGTTCATTTCCAACTTCTCCTTTATAGCAACTCCTTTGCATACCTTAACCAGTGTGAAGAACATTTTTCAGTGGGAAGGAAAGCAACAAAAAGATTTCGACACTTTGAAGGAGAAGATCAGTACCACATGAGTATTAGCATTATCAAATCTTCAACAACCTTTTGAGATCAAGACAGATGCCAGCGAATATGCCATGGGTGCAATATTGATGCAATATTGTAATCCTATATGTTACCACTCTAAAACTTTTAACCAAGTTGTTGTTAACTATCCTACATCTGATAAAGAGTTGTATGCATTAGTCCAGAGCGTAAAAAAAATGGTACACTACTTGTTAGGGAAGGAAACAATCATACATACAGATCATCAGCCCTTACAGTATCCCTAAGCACAGACCAAATTGCAACAATCTCGACACTACAAATGGATGGGTTTTCTACAATAATTTCATTTGGTAATGAAGTACAAAAAAGGTACAAGTAACAAGGTAGTTGATATGCTTTCTAGACCTCCTATTGTTGCTTATATTATTTTGAAGAATACTTCTTTATATCATGATAACTATGTAGAACAATATGCCATCGATGAAGATTTTAAAGAAGTATATGAGAAACTAACCCTTGGTACACAGGTAGAGAACTATTGTCTGCAGGGAAAACTACTCTACCATCTTGGAAAGCTATGTATTCCTACAAGTGAATGATTCCATGTAATACGAGAAGATCACACTTCTCTTGTGTCTGGGAATTTTAGGGTAGGAAAAACTATGGCTCATTTACAGAGGTTTTGTTACTGGCCTCAAATGAAAGCAATTGTAACTAAATATGTAAAGGGGTGTGTGATGTGTTCTACTTGTAAGCCCACTAATATAAAATTGGGGCTATACTCACCACTTCTTGTTCCATCCCATCCATGGGAAAGTATCTCCATGGATTTTGTAGGGGGTTTACCAATGACCAAAGGGGGTCATGACTACTTGTATGTTGTAGTGGATAGGTTCAACAAGATGTGTATCTTTATGCCATGTAAAAAGTAGATCATCGCTGAGCAAACTACTAATCTCTTATTTCAGTATGTTTGGGTTCACTTTGGGTTACCCACATCCATTGTCTCGGATCGAGATACTCGATTACTTGGGGACTTTTGTACTATCTTGTGGAGGATGATGGACACCAAATTGAAGAGGAGAACTGCTTTCCATCCATAGACCAATGGGAAGACATAGGTGGTAAACAAAACAATGGTACTTTTTCTTTGAGGCTACTACAGTGAGCATCCTAAGTTATGGGATGAATAGATACCCTATGTAAAACATGCTTATGACCGAGCGTTACATTCGTCCACTCAGAGTTCACCTTTTGAGACATGTTTTGGGTACCTACACAAGGTTCCTTTGGACTTGATGTATGGGAGATATGTCGATGTGAATGAAGAATGAGAAGAGGACAGAGCCCGCAAGTTCATCCATAGGATCCAGCAGATACAGCAGGCAGTCAGGGAACAGTTGGAGAAAAGTGAAGCACAGTATAAAGCTCGGCATGAAAAACATCGGGTTGATCATCAGTTCCAGGTTGGAGACCAGGTATGGCTTCACATCAGCAAGGAGAGATTGAAGGGTGAAGGCAAGAAACTCAAGCCCATTCGTTATGGACCCTTCAGTATCTTGGAGAAAAGGGGTACCAATGCTTTTCGTTTGGATCTTCAACCTTACATGCATATTTACTCAATTGTGAACAGTGAGAACTTGAAACTTTTTTAGCCTCCCATGATCATGGATCAAGATGAGGAAGTTTCAATTCCTTAAGTTGATGATTTTGCACCTAAGTACTTGGATGAGTTACAGGAAGATATCATCCTGGACAGAAGGACAAGGACTTCATGCAGGTGTGATCTTGATTATCTTTGAGTAGGCTTAAAGGGTGTTATCACTTCGTAATTTCTCAGGCTGAAGGAGGAATTGACAGTAACCACAAAACCACTTGGATTTGAGGACCTAGCCTTCCAAGACTCAGAGAGGGATCTCTCTGTACATTTTAACTTTGTTTGGATTGGATATTAGGCTAGTTATGAGGATAGAAGGTTTGTTTTTTGAGTTTTTGGTTGAGACAATAAAAGAGGGCCATTGAGCAAAATGGAATCAAAAGATAAAAGGTGATCCAATGAAGGAATAACTGAGATCATATGTAACAAGGCAAGTTAATTGTGTCAGTGGATCCTTATAGTTTGTGAGATGGGAAAAGAGGAACAGATTAGGGTTCACTTCAAATGCAGAATAGTGCTATCTGAATTCTACATTCAAACTTCAGAAGAAAAACATGAATATTGTTTAAAGCCAGAACAGGGTGTTTGAAACAAATCATGAACATAATCTTCTTATAAACAATAAAGAAAGATAACATAATGTGAAACCAAAGAGAAAACAGATTACATAAAGGAACACTTCACCACATAACAATGACATGGGAATCCTGAAGCATAAATGTCTTTGTATTCATCAAAAAGAGTCACTTGAAACCATCCTGATAGTCTTTACAATGAATGGTATTTTTTCAATACCATTTTTCCCTTCAGGTCCAACCATTATCCCCCTCACTTTTCATTACATTTGGCCTTTATATAGATGAAAAACTACCTATCCTCCACTTAGGGGTCGAATGCATGATCTGAGGGTCAAATTCCTAAAAGATCTACAACAAAAACACAAAATCTGGGAGGTTTGAACCAACTCCCAAATTTGTCTCAACTGACCTTTGACCCTTGGAAAACATTTAATGATTTCAACATTTACATAAAACTCACATTGACCCGCCCTCATTTACCATGGTTACATTATATAACTCTTTTACATGCCACATTACAACTTTTTGGTTTGACCAAATTCGAAATTTTTCCAAATACACAGAAGTGCAATGACCACCACAGATGGGTCGCACCAGGAAACAGATGGGTCACGACAGCCTGTAATAAAACAAAATTTTTATCAAAAGCGTCACGCCAGTTCAGGGTTCTTTTTGGCCAACTTTTAGGAGTCCATTTTGAATTATGGAAACTATGTCAAGTAGCCCCGTGTGTCTACTTTTCAATGAGCCATCAAACTCGAGAAAATACCCATGGGAAGGCCTCCAAAAACTGAATTTTCCAACCTTACTTAGAAGCATCGCGTCATGGGTCGCACTGCCCAGAAGGGTCGCACCGTGGGTCGCACTACTCCCAAATGCAACAAAACCCTCTTTTTTTTTACAGATTTTGCTCCTTTTGAGTTTGCAAGATGTTGGCAAGGAGCTCTTGAGATATCTAAGAGTGCAAATGATTAAAAAAACTAACCCATCTTACCCTATTATACTTGGTGAAAAACTACAAATTTAAGAAGCTTTTGCCTCTTATACGTTTGATAGTGTAAAAAGTTACACTTTATTCCATGATTATGCCACTCTAAAACCTTTTGAAAACTTATGTGGAGGCATCATAATTCAAACTTACCATGTGACAACATTGGATGTACCTAGATATCTATTTGAAGCATTGGATATACCACTGGACCATTACCCCTGAGCACCTTATCATGAAATCATTTTCAACCTAATCAAAAAAATTCCCAACTTGATGACTGGAGAACAAATGACTATATTATAGGACCCTAACATAGGCTCCAATTGGGGATGGTCGCTCCTGAGGAGGTGTCAAGAATCTCAGATCTCCAGATTCGTAAATCAGTGCCTTACCCATTGGATTGGTCCCACAACCTGTATCTGGATCTGTCCTGCCACTCAGTGACTGAAAACCAGTTGATCATTCATTCCGACTTTGACTGACTTTTTGAAGTAAAACATAAATAAAATAGACCACATCCTTGCCCACCAAGCTTATTTGCATACTGTAAATGTGATAATTGAAGGGATGTTTATCTGGTAAACTTATTTATGCACATATATCATATTCTAACCTTAGAATGCATGACCTTAAATGATATGAAATATCTAATATAACCAATCAAATATTGGATTTGATACCTTAATTCTTTCACTGTTCTTTACCAAAATCAGAACTGAATCTGTTAAGGGTACTTGAAAATGATTTTGAGCCTGGTCTTCATCATAGTGGGCTTGGTAATCCTGCAAATCAACAGAAATGTTGGAGATGGATTGTTGTTCTGTGATGAAAAAATTCTCCATATAAATAGCCACTGGATCAATATAAAATTGACTTATTAATGGGTATTCTGAATCAGCCAACTCAACTTTATGATTTGATGATGTATTTATGCTATTTCCATCCTCATGCACTTCCTGACATGGCTGCAACTTTTATGATGGGCTTTGAAATGATACTTCTGCTCAACACAATGATGAAGCTGACTGTCTAATCATATCAAAATCATAAATGCTTTTTAGGCCATGACTAGCAAATGAAACAGGACTATGTCTGCATATGTCAATCAATACCTCTGTTATTGGATCTTGTAGCAAATGAGGTAGTTGTTGCATTGGTTCTACTGGCACCTCATGGTTTATACTGTGATTCTCAACCAGAATGTGACCAAAATTCCCTTTCACAATCTGAAATGAATTAAAGCATAATGGTACAAAATCAAAATGGATCAATTCATCATATGTTACCGACTCTGAGCTTGCATCTGAAATTTGACATTCAAAATGACTCAAGGGTTGCTCCTCTGGATCTAAAACAGGTTCTTTATCATCCATGATTTCCTCATTTGATTGGTAAGAGAGTTTTCCATTCCTACTATTGACAACTTGCTTATAATTTTCTCTCAGAAATGAGACAAAACACAGAGGCAAGCATTTTTCACTTGAAAACTTTCTGTGTTTTCCTCCTTGCGGTCTTGCTTAGTATGCAGAGTTTGATTGTCATCTTTACATTGTGCCAACTAGGTTTTTTCTTCCCATGAAGATAGTGTTGGTTGATCTAAAAAATCAGCCTCAACCTCGACCATATACTCATCATCATGATGATCATATCCGGGTAAATCATCTATATATGAAAGGTCATCAAACATGCACATCATCTCAAGAGATTTTTCCACCACCATCTGATTTTGAACTTCATATTTGGCTATATCGTGAATTGAGTACATGAAATAATCATTTGGTGGTTTCAGATACTGAGGCTGAGCTGCAAAATGTTTGGGGACATTGATAATGGAACATGAGGTATTTGAACAACAAGTTCCTCTTTCCTGATAATCTTGTGCATCACTTCGTTGACTGTGTTCATCAAAATATCTAGTTTTACCTCTGAAGATATCAAGTGCTCCTTTTTTGTTTTATCCTTCATCATTGCTTTTAACTTTGTCTTTCTGTTCAGCAGGTTAGCTTCCACATCAACTGCAATCTTTTGCATTTCTTCAAGGGTTGCAGTGTTCCTTTCTCTTAATTGGAATGCCATCTCAGGATTGAAGACATCTGGGAAGTGTAAGTGAGTTAATCCTGTAGGTGGCCTTATATCAACAGACATTGAATGATACACCTTATTGAACCTAGCTAAAAAATGTTGCACTGTCTTCCCCGACTATCTTTTCAAGTGGTCATACTCTTCTAGGATGAGAAAGACATTTCCCATGATCACCCATCTATCTAGGAAAACTTGCGTAAATTGATGAAAATTGCTAATGCTTGCAGCTGGAAGATTCTTAAACCAATTTTTAACTTTACATTGCAATGATAGGCCAAACATCCTGATACAGAGATCATATTCTTCCACCTCAAACAGATCAAGAAAATCCTCAAGATTTTGAATGTGTTTTCAGAAGTGATCTTTTCATTTTCTCCATCAAACCTGGGCAGATTGTTGCTATAATTTGCAGGGAGGTCATTGATAATAGAAGGTAAAACCAGAGGCTTATATCTATCTAGGACTTTTACATGTATAGGAGGTAAAGCAAGGGGCTTATAACTAACTAAAATTTCAACAATAATAGGAGATAAAACACGAGGTTTGAGTCTAATTGGGCTATCTACATGTATTGGAGTGTGTATTAGGGCTATAGGGATGGGTTGAATCCTTTGAGGCTCTTCAGCTTGAAACTGATCATTATGAATTTCAACAATATACTCTTGACCAGGATCATAATAAGAGAGAAAATCATTACAGATAAAGCCAACAATGTCTTGAATACAATTTGAGCTCGAATACCTGATCTTTCCAGATTGCTTGGTCATGTTTCAGGGTCTTCCTCGAGTGGAGTCTTTGAATTGGAACTGATCTGGAGTTGATTGGAGTCGTCGGGTGGATGATTTAGCCTGCTTGTTGTCAGGCTGCTATATTAAAGATTTTTAATTATCTGAAAACACTGAATTGTCAAACCAGGGTAAGTGAACTTAGAGCTACTACACTGTATGCGCTGGTAAGATTCTAATTCCTATCTAAAGGTTATTCTGAGAAGAAAACACAAACTCACTCTTAAAAAATGAACCCTAATGATTATCTTGAAACTAATTATCTCTTGTTTAATTCATCAAAGGAAAACAGTTATGTGCCTAAGTACAGGTACTTCTATTTCTGATCCAATGTGATCTCCAAAGACTATCTACCATTAGCTTAAACATCTAATCATCATCATTTCTATCTAAGCCATAAAAGAAAGATCATTTTCGAAAACCTTTTAATCTAAACATCAAAAATAGTTCTGAATCTATCCACAGGTAGAATAAATAAATGTCCTATTTACCCTACTGGTATTGGAAGCTTCCTTTAATCCGATTGTAACCTAACTACCCTAACAGAACAAAATAAATCTAAACTCGTACTCCTTTTGAATCATGATCAAATTTAAAACTAGAAACAGACTATAAGCTGACTATCCTACCAGAACAGAGTAAGCTAACTATCCTAATCAAGACAGAGTAAATATAAACTCACATTCCCTTTAAATCATGTTCAGATTGAAAACCGGAAGAGCAAATCTAGTTCATTATTTAAGTTCTACAGGAATAAATAACGCATTCAACATTCATCAATATATGAGATGTTATCACACTAGAAATGATCCAATCTGAAGAATGGTTAAGCAAGAATCTAACAAAGTAATTCCCAAACTCAAATAAACTAACTTACATGCAGATTCTAAAATACTGAGATAAACTAACTCTACTATGGAAAAGAGACAACAACTTGAACCTGTTGGCGGGCCCAACCAAGAGGTGAAATCGCCGAAAAGGAAACCAGAGCTACTCAGATCATTCCATGCAAAAACTTTTCATACTTCACGCTCCATAATTCATAAAACGACTCAAATCATTTAACAGCAAATAACATAACGCATAGCAGATTTGTATTATCAAAAATCATATCACATAGCATATTGTAACCAACGTTTCTTGAGAGCGATCCTCTGTTTATATAGATCCTCTTCAAAATAGTTTTAAACAAAGGTGCATTAATCTAAACGGATCTTAGATCCGAAAATGACTCATAGTCAGTTAAAATGAACTTCACAACTTCATGACACGCAGTGTCAAGAAGTGTGGATCATAAAGCATTCTAATAAATCGGTTCTAGAATCTCTCCCTGAGTCAACATATTGAGTTATGACTCAATCTATCATATGAATCGAACTGTCAATCCACTCTAGCCATGTCGTGCAAGTCTTCGGCAGCTTCTTTGGTATCTCCACTAAGTGTGAGCTGGTACCTAGTACTGGTAAGTTCTGTTTCAAAGGAACAGTACCTAACTCATGCCACATTAGTATCAACATTAGTTTAAAATATCAAAATACATTAAAAATAACTTGAATCATAAGAATACCTTGAATATCCCCATTTAGTTGTAAAAGGATGTCAAATGTGTCATGGTAAGGCTAGAAGGAAATGATACTAGATATGAAAATGGAGGTCTATTTGTCATGATATAGGCAAAAATATAGTCAAAACTGGAGACTGGCATTCCCCCAAACTGAAGTCTTTGCCTGTCCTCAGACAACAAAAAGTCAAAAACTGAGATTCATCAGAGTGTTGCAGCAGCTGCAACCAACATTTGCAATTTCTCATGTTTCTTCATGCTTCTGATTTCCTTCTTAAGGACTCGATTAATGATGATGTGCTTCCTGGCAATCTTCTGCAGTCTCCTGTTCCTCTAGAAAAGACCTTTATTCTTTCGTTTTAATCGTTCAATCTTGGACAAGAAATGAGTTTGCCTGAGTTTCATAAGTTCATTTTCTGTTTTGATGTGCCGATATAATATGGTGTATTCATGTAACTTCTCTTTCAACCTGTGATTCCTTCTTTCTAATCTGCCTACCATTGGTCTCAAGGATTTACTGGAGGAAATTTCACAGTAAGATTCAAATGTTTTACCATGTCCTTGTTGTGTTTGAGGACTGGACGTGTGAGTGAACTCATCTGGTCTTTGATCATGGGTGTCGACTGGACTAGGTTCAGGAGTAAACTCATCATATACTTGAACAGGATTGTCGACTGGGCTGAGTTCAGGAATAGGCTCGTCATACACTTGATCGTGGTTGTCGACTGGGCTGAGTTCAGGAGTAAACTCTTTATACATCTGAGCAGGGGTATCTGCTGGCATTTGAATTGGCTTGTCCTGCTCAATTTCTTTGGGCGCATTAGCTTTTCGATTAACTTTACGGACTTTTCGAATAAGTTGGGAAAGAGTCCAAGTCATTTCAGAGGACTTTGGAGCCTCCTCATGATCATCCACACTTTTTAATCTTTCTGGTGGTGGGTAACTGGGCACAGAGTTATCCATACCTGACAGTGTGCGTGTGCATTTTTGTTTGGCATTTCTCCTAGGTTTGTCAGTTAACTCTTCTAGTTGTTTCACATCAATAATATTCGTAGCAGTTGGAGGAGAAATCGGAATTTCAACATTCGCTTTTGTAGGAACAGTGTTTTCCACTCTGTCATGGTTAGTTTTCACACCATCGGAACCATGGACATCAAATGAATGTTCTGTACCAGGATTATCATCACTGGCTTCAATTGTGCAGTCTGGTGTATTCTTAGGGTCATCACATATTTCGGTCAAGGTTTTAACACCCTTTTTCTTAGAGTTCGGCTTCTTCTGTGGAGGAGCGGACTTAACATTTTTATCTCTAGATTTGTCAGAGGCTAGGGTTCTTACAGCGAACATATCCCAAGTTTCTTGTTTGTGGGATAACGCAAACTTAATCAATATCTTGACAAGACCAAAATGAAATAAACTACCTCTAAAATCTTTGGCCTTGCGGACCTGTTTTTCCATTTTCTTTAAACTCTTCAACAGAAAATAGGGTATGTTCATCAAATGGTTACCTTTGAAATGTAGCGGGAGTCGAGCATGACATGGAAACACGGTCATATACCGTCCTTCGCAAGTGAGGTAGCGTTGGAGGATAGCTAGAAACTAAGCCCATTTTGGTTCTAACCATGACCTTGATGTGCCCTTTGACCATTGTAATTTCTGGTACTGTGGTTGCAGAAGCTGTGTGCAGAGCTTCTTGTCGACGGGCTGGACCTTCGTTCATTTCTGACCAGTGTTGGGTAATTGAATTGCTTCAGAGATGAATTTTTCTATGACTTCAAACTCTAGCTCACCCACCTTAGCTAGTCCACCATGAAAACGTAGAGAGAACTGAAGCGTAATTGAATCATCATACCCATCGAATTTCTTGAAAAATGGCTCCTATCCAGCTTTCTGAAAAATGTGTTTGGTGGATTCATACTCAGGAAGGGCCTCCAAGTCTGCAAAGGTCTCAGGTTCGTGACGATTTGCCACCATAATTTCACTCGGTATCACAGGAAAGGTCCACAGGTGAGCAGCGAAATTATATGAGGGCAACAGAGGAATAGAGTATGATGTGTGAAGTAGTCATGAGAGGAATCATAGAAGAACGTTTGAATTGTCGTGAGGATCGATAGCATGTAAGAAAATGATGATGGTCGTACACGCTTGCAGAATATTATCATATATGAATCGTGTCAAACTCAGCCAAGATAATGTAGTGCATTTCCATGATATGAAATGTCGAGACGGATTGGTTTATAAGGTACAGAGTATAGGTATAATGAAACATTATGGAGTATCGAGGCATTCCCAGTTCAAATTATTAATATGTAATTTAATACATTAAACCAACATGAAACTAAGCGTACCTGAATTAGATTACCTATTCCCTTGTTATGCATTTCTTACTGTAGAGATCTTTGAAGTCAAGTCTGTATCTGGAGAGCGCAAAAATTGTAATTTGAATTTGTATTTCTGATGACCACTGTAGCTGATGGATTCTTTTCTGGCACTGACTGGTACTGATGAAATAACCCAAAATCTGCAAAGAAATTTGAACCAATAATATCTTGCTGAGAAAAAGACTTTCTGTTTATGAAAGCAAATTATCTGATGATTATCCCTGAACCTGACTTTTGTTCCTTCCTGAAAGGGATCAATTAAAATCATGTTTTCAACAACTTCAAAGCTTTAACCCATGGTACAATTCTTATTTGTGTGAGTAAATGTTATGGAGTCGAACACAAAAAGAAATCATTGGATTACCGGCCATTAATGAATGTCATTAACCAATGCAAGATGACCCACCAATGATGTCTGTTATCACTGAAATTTCGTCCGCACATGGCGACAAGAACTCTGCATCGTCAAAACAGAAAAAATTCATTCATGGCACAAGATTAATTCCTCAGCATTGCAAAAGGGTCAAAAAACTATACAAATGACCAAAAATTTGAAAAGCGCTTTACAACATCTAGGCGCGCGCGCATGCGCGTAACAGAAACGTACAAAGCGCGCATATGTGCACAAGGCGCGGCTGTTGGGCGAAAAACCCGCATGCCTGCTAAACGACGCATTTATTGAAATTGGTCGGCCTCCCAACCACTAATGGATCAGCTCCCAAGTCGATTTGACACCAAATCCGAGCTCAATCCTCATGGTGGGCTGGTCAAAGACCTAATTGTGCCTTAAAGAGCCCCTTTTCACATTCAAAAGAGGTTACATAATATCCCAATGATGGGCTATAAAAAGCCATGAATAACCACCATTTTCTCAAGGAATTCTTTGTATTGTTATGCTGTTGAGATTGCTAAGGACTCATTCTTTGGCAA
>SNQJ01S0001150.1:179242-193857 GCA_010110895.2 Picea sitchensis | reverse complement strand
CACAATCAAGGCCGTTTCCTGGTTTTGTGACAATTTTGAAATTGTAAACAATGAAACACAATACAGAGAAATATAAGGCTTTTATCTAGAAAGAATCTTATATTTCAATTAACAATGATGAAAGAAAAACAAGATTTCTAACAAAGTGAAATATTAAGGAACAAAAGGTTTTACAGGTCTTAAAATTACTAAAGTAATTTCAGAGGAAAGACTATAATACATTCAACATCCAAACCAATCTGAAATGATAAACAACAATGTATATAACCTCAAATTGATTTACTCGTTAGAAACAGACATTAAAAGGGAAATTTAACAAAGCATGATAAATAGGGGAAGAAACATAGTCACGAAATTGCAGGATCCAGAATCTTGTTTGCGGTTTATATTCCGATGAACTTCAAAGTTGATATTACAAAAATTGGCCTTCTCCAAAATTTCTGAAGCCCCTTTTCAACCTTTTGAAATTATATTTATACCTCTCTATCAAAGTCTTTTCGTTGATAAATAACCAACCTCCTAATATTACGGCTACATAAACTAATGTCAACCGTTTACAATTTCTTTCAAAATTCTAAAAATAAAAATATTTACAAATTTTAAATTTGCGTTGATAAACTTTCTTTTTCTACTTCAACGCATCTAACATATTTCCCCAAAAAGTTTACCAAAACCCTAGGAGCCTCATGTACTTCATTTTCTTCAAAAGAGAAAAATCTTTTTTGTAAGCCTGGCAACTGGCTTTCTATTGTTTTCTCTATGAATTTGATCTTTTCCAACTTTGAACTTGAAGCTATCATCCATTTATCTATTTCTACAATGTTGACCGATTTAATATTTGAAATTTCTGATTTCCTTTCTTCGAGTTCTTCTTTTGACTTTAGTTGATGCCTGACAATGTTGACTTCGCCCAATAACTCAGAAAACACATTTGTCCCAATATTTATTGAATCTTTTTCAATAAGATTGAAGATGCTTTGACAATCTTCATTAATTCCTTTTGTAATTCCTTTATATTCTGTCAATTTTGATTCCCAAACTTTTATCATTATATCTCCTTTTACCTGTTCCGAAATGGATAATTTCTGGTTTTTTCCAATTTCTGCTTTTTATAAAGAAGTTATTACCTTTTGAAAAGAATTCCTTGCTGCTTTAGCTTCTCTTTCTCTCTGAACTACCTTTTCCATAGACCTATTTGACTCATGAAAATAGTTCTGTATGATTTCTAGATTACAGAATATTTTATGTTGTTCTTCTTCAATGTTTGTATATATCTCTGATGCTTGCGTCCTAAAATGTTCAATTTCAATTACTTGATTAGTAATTGAAATAATCTTATCTTGCAAAGATTTATTTTCATCGCTCAGCTTCTGAACCTGTTCTTGAGTAACCTGTATCATGTGTTTTGCCTCATCCAAATTTTTATTCAACTTTTGGATTTCTTGGATGTCTTTGAGTCTAGCTTGTTCTAGACCCTTTTGTATTCCCCAGCCAATAATTCTTTCATTTTCTTTTAATCTGTCCTACAACTGCATTATTTCTTGATCCTTTTGCTCAAGCATAGTTGTTAGATTTCCTACAGAATACATGTTAGCTGATGCTATAGCACCCATGGTTCTTGCTAACTCTGTAGCGAATTCTCCTTCTTTGAGTTTCTTTCCATCAATGATAATTTTATGTCTTTTGATCGTTCTTTATCCTACAGGATGAATTTCCTGTTTCAAGACAACTCTTCGTTTTTTACTGAAAAAATAATCGAATGAGGGGATTTCATCTCTGGAGATTGGCTCTAAGTCACTTACATATATAAATCCTTCATGAGGGGTTCCGAAAGTAGACTGTAGTGGAGTCAATGTTGTAATAGGACTGCCAAGTTCCTTTGAAGCCGTTCCTCCAACATTTTCTGGAATATCATCAAGAACTATTGGACTTGTTTCCCTTCCTTTTCCCTTTCTTGTTTCTGGTTCTTTTTTCTGAGAACCCTCTGTGTTCTGAGGAGGTATTCTAGGATCTTTCAGCTTATCTTTGTCACTTGACTTATCCTGAATATCAGTTTCAAACCCTGGAGGAGTTGTTTCTTGCTCTGGCAATGAAGTTGACATTTCACCTTGTAAAATCTTTGGTAGGCAGCTCCGCCTATGTCTTTGAAAAGATGCAAACCCCACCTGTACATCAGGTGACAAGGCCTGTACTCTTTTCTGCACTTCCTCATAAGACTTAAATTTTTTGAAAACATCATCATAAATTGAAATTTCATGTTCATATGCTTTTAAATTACATTGTATGTAATGACGGCTGATTATTTGGTAAGGGTCGTGTTTCATGTTCTCTATTCTTGCTAATTTCACTTCGTCCAACAACTCAGCCTCTGCCTTAGAATGGCCTAAGTTTAATAAAATGAATTTTCCAATATAAACAGGAAAAGATGGTCATGCTTTTTTCTACTGAGCTTTTAATTCTAACCCAATACCTCCCTTGACTAACTAATAAGCCACTTCTCTGCATATCAACCTGTCTGGTAGTATTTTTGGGAGTGCGTGAGGTGGAATGGAACAGCCATAAACCCTAACATAGGAAAAATTTTCCTCAATGAACTAGTCAGCCACTGACTTGAGGTTTTCTATAATGGTATTAGAAATGCGAGGAGATTCGCATCCAAAGAATATTTGTGCAGAGGGATAGTTACATAATGACAAACCTCATAAAAAACATTTTTTGCATTTTCTTCCCAGAGAGCTGAGTGATATTTATGAACAGGCTCTGGGCAAGAAACATTCCAACTCCAATTCATTAATGGGAAAGGAGTCATAAAACAAATGGCATCCATGATATAAGCTGACATATAAAAAGACACCGGTTGTCCTTTTGACCTAGCTGCTTTGTAATTCACAACCTCTGATGTAAGGTTATCTGACAAAATTTTGTGCCAATTAAAACTGCGTCCCTCTGAAACTTCCTCTAAAAAAGGTGTCCAATCTGCTTGAAAGTGACAAGGATCCTTTCTCCCAAAAAGTCTACATAACATCATTGCTACATACACCATATATTCGTTTAAGGAAGCTGTGGCATAAATTCCATGTAAATCAGCCCTAAACTTGTTTTCATCTCTGGCCCATCCTCTTATCATGTCAGGGTATGTTTGGCCAGCTTCAATGCACTCTTTTCTTTGAAACTCAGCTAAAAACTCAGAATTAAAAGTGTGTCTATAATTGGGCGAGAGCTTATACATTACTTGAATATGTTCAGGCCTGAATGAGCCGATGACAGCTCCTTGCTCATTCAGAATACTTCTGGTTGGGACATCCACTTTATCCGGAGCCCAAGCGATCATATCAGTATATGAGACAAGTCTCGGACGTGCAACAACTTTATGAAGCTCAGACTCGGCAATATCTCGGATGTGATTTTCCGAATCAGTGGCTGCATACTTAAGCTCATCCTCTAGTTTTTCGGAAATTCCAGTCCATGATTTAACATAGTGTACTCCGGATGCGGTAGTATCAGAGATAATATCACCTTCTGGTTGATCTTCATTTTTCTTCGACACCTTTTTGGGTGCCATAGCTCTGTGTTTAACTTGAAAACCTGTAACAGAAAGTGATTTAGCTTTGAAATGATAATACAGCCGTTTCAAAGTTTACTTCGAATATATCATAAAAACATTGAGATTTGTACCTCTGTTATGAAGTTAAGGCTCTTAATGCAAAATATATTTCCAAAGATATGCATTTAATGTTTGTACTTAGGATTTCACGGTGTTTTCAAATATAATAAAAATTTACTAAATCGGAGAATGACGCATTAAAGAAATTCAAAGAAAGTTTAACTTTAAGCTTTCTTTAGAAGGATGATTAATTAGCGTTAATCTTGAATTAAATTTGAAAACCTTCTTTTCGGAGTTTCGGCACTTTTGATGTCGAGGAAACATGTCATTGAAGAAACCCTATTGCCAAAATCGCGATGTATTATTTTAAATTAAAACGTTTTTAGTATCTTAATTAATCAAAATTAGACCTTTTTGGGATTTCGTTAATCAGAAAATCGGGGATCGGGATTTCGGGAAATCTGATGACATGAAACATGCTTCTCACAAAACCGTGAATCTCGATATCGCAATGCAATTAATTAACTCTTAATCATTCTTAGCAGTGATTAGATTAATTCAAAACTTTACTTAAGGATTAAATGTATCGTAAAATCGGGAAATCGGGAAACACGATGACAAGATTATTTGATCTCACAAAACCATGAATCCCGATTTTCCGACGTGATTAACTTAATGTTTAAACCCTTTTAATTCTGAATTAAGTAAATTATGTTTTAGTTAATTTTTAAAGTATCGGGAAATCAGGGATCGAAATTTCGCAATTCAATTTGCGTTAAACATTTGTTCACGCAAAACTCCGAATCCCAATTTTCCGATTTAAATTAAAATTCCATTAATTTTAAATTATTGCCCGTTTAAAAGATTGTTTGAAAATGTGTTGGAAAACTTATGTTCGTTTAGATTTTTTCCATTCTTTGTCCAAAAATAAACAAATAAAGGCATCGTGAATTTATCAGTGATGAAATTCTTGTTTTAGGAAATTTGAAAAATACAAAGACTTAAAAAATACAAGTTTTTCATATTCAAGAATAAAAAATTCAAGGTTTGTTTCAACACTGAGGACCAAAAAGAAAAGTGGGATGATCATCATGAAGATTTAGAGTGTCATATGTCTCTCATGTTTTAAACATTTTCATAATATGAACTCTATATTCAATATTCTTGAAAAGTTCACTAAAAGGGATTTAAACTTTTAGCTTAGAGATTTCACTTTCAAGATTAAAAGTAGACTGATATTTTTGTACCTCTTTGTTGTTAACATATTTCCTTGCATCTTGAGATTTATTTGGACCATCATCCTTTGGATTATTTTTCTCTGGAATGTCTTTCTTTGGAGGATATTTCTTCCTTTGACTAGTAGAGGGATAATCAACTTGAACTTCATTTGGATTAACTACTACATTTATGTTTACGAGGTTATATTGTTTCTGAAATTCATAAATGGAATTTTGATACCCCTATATATATTATTCTGAATCCATCAACAATTTATTATCGTGTTCTTTTTGAAACATGTCATTCTCTTATTTAGTCAAATATATTTTAGAATCATCTTCATCAAACAAATGGATTTGATCTTCAGGTTCTTCAACAAAATATTCAGCATAATTTTCTTGAAATGGAGGTTTGATTTGCTGGTCTCCCTTATTTCTTTGATCTCGTTGTCTTATTTGAGGGACTAGAGGTCTCCTGAAATTTGGATTTCTTACTTTAGTCTCTTGTATTTCTCTAGGATGAGGTCTATTATTCAAGGTCAACCTTTCCATTAATTTATCCATAGTTGTCACCATCATATCTAACTTTACATCTGAAGATTTAGAAGATGAATGATGGTTTTCTTCTTTAACTTTTTTTTTCTCAGTTTCAACTTTAATCTTTATCTTGTCGGATACCATGAAATTAGCTTCTACTTCTATAACATCATTCATTATATTAGCTAAAGTATCATATCTCCTTTCTCTTAACAACAAAGAAAAATCACTACTGAAAGCATCAACATAGTGCAATTAGGCAGCTCCAAGAGGGGGTTTAACCTGATCTGGGATTGCATTATACACCTTCATGAACCTAGTGGAAAATTCTTGCACCGTCTCAACAACATCTCTTTTCAAACTGTGATATTGTGTCAATAGTTGTAATGGATTTCTTTTATCCCCCTATTTTTTGAGAAAAAATGTTTCAAAACCTGGAAAATCAGGAATACTTCCTGTCGCAAGTCCCTTAAACCATTTCTTAACTTCTCCTGCAAAAATTTGTGCAAACAGTCTCATTTTAGCATCTTCATAGCCAAATTCCTCTATATCAATGAAATCATTGAATCTGTCTAAACATTGATTTGTTTTGATATCTCCTTCTTCATTATATGTTTTAATTCTTTCAAAACAATTCTGATGTAAGTCATGTATTTGAGCAGGGAGAACAAGAGGGGAAAACCTAGGATCTATGACTCTAATAGGACTCTGTCTTGGAGTTGAAAATTGACTTGAAATTGAATTTTTTGGGGAACTGACACCAAGAGCAATAGAAAATAAAGATTTAAACTTGTTAATATCAAACGTTGTCTTACTTAAATTAGATTATGACTTGGTTCTGACAAAATATTTTTCAAACTTTACAACAAAAGGAATATGTTCAAGACTTCTTACCTCATCTTTTGGAAAGGAAAAAATTCTTTCTAATAAAATTGTATGTGACTCAGATAAATTATTCTTACTTTTCTGAATAATCTTCTCAGGGTCAAAAGCAACTTCTAGAGGATTTGGGTCTGGATTCTTCCTTTTATGAATTTTCTTGGGAGCCAGGATTTCCAGTGGGGTCACCTTTTTGTAACTAATCTTGATAAAGAAGTTTCAAGGGTAAAATTATACAACCAACTTCTGTGCCTGATTCTTTGTTTACCCTCAGGAATCATATCTTGAAACTTTGTCATTTTTCCCAGGAAAAATTTCACCTTCGCTCCCCGACAATGACACCAAATTGTTATCACTCTGTAAATTTCCTTGGCTGCAACAAAAAATATCATAGGTAACCACAAACCTACTTTCAGACTGGAATCTAGCCACCTTCCAGTCCATAGAGGGATCTCTCCTACTAGTTCTTCAATCAATACAAGGGATAGATTTTATGTGGATGAAAAGTTTATGAAATGGTTGGTAGTTCTAAGAGAAACACCCATTGGGAATGGAGTCATAAGGAATATCAATTCTAGGTTTTCAGAACTTGATAGAAAAGCACTTAATCTCAAAGGCCAGACCGTCAACTATTGCTAGAATTACAATCTCTAAATCATGGATAGATGAAAGAGAAAACAATCAAATCTACACAGAGCATTTGATTTAAATGAATTCTGTATAAACTTATCAGACTGAAAATGAATATCTAAAACAAGACAGACACAGAGCATACTAAGATGAATTATGCATCAATATTTCTCATTCGAATAAAGAAGAACACGTTTAATGATAAAAAATAAGGAAACACATAGACCAAGAACATTGAATGCAATAGTTGAACACAAGAATCTCTGAGTAAATATCTCAACACTTGTTTGTGAACCTTTCATTAATTTCAAGAAAATATTACAATGCCAACAACCTTTTTCTTACTCAACTCTCGAACACTTGTACAATATTATTCATTACAATATATAACATTACATTTCCTTCTAACTCTATGGAGTCAAAATAGTTAGTATTTAATACCCAAAAAGAAGTTACAACTAATTAAACTGTTTATTTAACAGACTACTAACTAATTTGCCACAAACTCCTATAATTTAGGGTTTCATTTCTTGACTAAATTATACAACCCTAATACATTTTTGTTACATAATTTAAGTGGGAAAATGATTCATTATTCAATCTTGATGTTGACATAGCGAACTCATCCTATATGGCAGTTGAAAATGCTTCTTCATGTGTTGACTGGTGATTTTGCAGCAACCAGGAAATTTGTTGCGAAATATTTGTTTGAGCAGTTCCGCAACAAAAGTTGTTGTGAAATCTCGATTTCGATTGCTAGTGTTGAAAAACTGCTCTAGGTTTAATCCAAAATTTGAAATTACCTCACAAAATAAAAAACATGATGTGTCTTTAATATTATCAAATTATTCCACTGCAACTTGGTCCAACCAGTCCAGATTCCTTTTTGAAATTTGTTCCTTCCTCAGTCTGTCCTTTGTCTCCAATGTCCTATTATGTCTGTACATATTTTTCATTTGTTTGTGTAGGGGTAAAGATCTCTTGACCATCCTCTTTCTATTCTCCAAGGATTCTTCACACAGGTCTAAGTGTTCTGCTATCTTCCCTTTCATTTGCCTATTTTCTTTCCTCAATTGTATAATCTCAGCTTGAGCTTTGTTCAACTTCATCTTTAGTCTTTTAAATATCATGTATTATTTTTCTAAAGGATATTGAACTTCAACAACTTTTTCATCAACACACCAAACATGCATCGCTTGTCTGGTCTCTTCAACATGGATTTGCCTCTTTGCTGATGATCTGGTTACAGGTCTGCCAAATCTTTGTTTGTCAAGTACTTATGGAATAAACATCACATTTTTTCTTGGTGGAGGTTGGGCTTCCACAACATACTTAGCTTCATGACAGGTAAATGTCTCATCTGCAAGAGTTATTTTCTTTTTTGCTGACCTGGTGAGTGGTTTCCTAGGTTTTTCCATTTTTTCTATTTTAGGAGTGAAAAAGATTTTCTTGCCTTTCAATTTGCCTCTCTTTCTGTCGGGGGTTTCTTCAATGTTTATGTTGGCAATATGATTGTCATTTATGTCAACCTTGATAAATAGGTGAAGTATCATTGATTGATTGGTTTGAGAAGCATTGTCAATATTGGACATATTGTTATGAAGGTGACTTGAATGTCAAGCATTGTCAATATTGGACATATTGTTATGAAGGTGACTTGAATGTCAAGTATTGTCAATATTGGACATAATATTATGAAGGTTGGACATATTGTTATGAAGGTGACTTAAATGTCAAGAATTGTCAATATTGGACATAATGTTATGAAGGCGACTTGAATGTCAAGTATTGTCAATATTAGACATAATGTTATGAAGGTGACTTGAATATCAGTAGAAATGTAATATTGATTAATATATTGTATGATCTTGATACACTCATCCTATATTGTATAAGGTTGATATTTTGTCATTAACATCCATGCACAAAAGAAGAAATTGTCAAGAAATTGTCAAGATAAAAAGGGTAAATGGATAATCCAATATGGATCCATACAAATCACAAATAAATAAGTTAGTAAGACATGGTTAGTTAAAAATATTTCAGAAAATATCAATTGAAAAAGAGTTCAGAGATGATACAAAATGTCAATGGTGGATGTTTGGTCAGGACACATTGACACCATCGAGTCACAAGTTGAGTTGATTCAAACAACAATAAGGTCGACTATCTAGAAGTTGATCGACTGCAAGACGATTTGAAGACAAGTCGATCGACTACAATCCTGCAAATTGACGGAAGTTGGAGAAGAAAATTCGATCAATATCAAGACGATTCAAAGACAATTCGACCAACTGAAGGTTGAATTCAAAGGAAAATTGAGTCGGGAAATACAAGTCAGACAAAGCAAGTTGAGACAACCAAAGTCGAATTTCTCGGGTCGATTTTCTTCCAAGTTCAGTGGGTCGGCCAAGAAAGAAGTAAAGTAAAGGTCAAATTCAAAGAAAAATTAAATACAAGTCAGGTCGAGGCTGAAGCAAGATGGGTCGACTAAAATTGAAATACTCAAGTCGAAATTTCTCCTAGTTGAGTCAACAAAAAATATGTTTTTCGGTTGAATGAGGAAGTAAATACGAAAAAGTATGAGACCAAGTCAAATATTTAGTGACTAACAGTTGAGAGGGAATTGATTTTATTATAACCATCAAGTAAAATGTTTACAAGTTGAGTTTAAATAATCACCAACAAAGGAGGTATGTGGAGGTTGATTTAGACATTCACGAAAATGTAATATGTACTGAAGTTGATCTGGCATCTGATGACGAAAGGAAAATCTGGGCAATTTGTCTTCAAATAACCCCTTGTACCTGCCACCTCGTACACTTTCTGGGGAAATTTTCCATGTGTCAGCTAACTAGGCATGTTATGCAAAAAACCCATGTATAATTTTAAAATTCGTTTCCGTCACACTATAATCTTCATAAAAAATTTGTTGTCTAAATTGGTGTACGAAAATCAATTAATAAAAGTTATCATTTTTGTTAATTAAATGAAGGGGGAAATGTGTCATTCCAAAAGGACACATTGTTTCAAAGTGCCACCCTTTGGAGGACTATATAAGTAAAGGAATATGAAGGGAAGAAGGTGTCTCGGTGGATATATATNATTAGGTTGGTGCTTGTTTACAACCCGAGTCTTTTCATGAGGATTGTATTCCTCACATATCAGTTGGATCTGATATCAACAAGATGGGTCTTGTTATGAGGGTTGGATTCCTCATTTCTTAGTTGGATCTAAGAACTACAAGTTGGGTCTTCTATTAGAGAGTTGGATCTCTCATATTCAGTTGAAGTTGAAGATATTAAATGATTGATTCTATATGTATTCATACAAGTTAAATAAATAAAAGTATGATATTTTATCTACTTCATACATTTTGTGTTGTATATGTTTATGAATAATTAATTGAACTGCATATATCTTAGTAAGGTCTCTTCAAGGAAAAAACAGTCTAATCACTGGAAGGATGATCCTACTAAACACACAAATGGATGAACAAATGGCTCTCTCCAAAAATGAAGCTCCTTTATTTGATGGAACAAACTGTTCTTCATGGAGGGAAAGAATGAAAATATATTTGAAGTCGAGAGGATCTAGAGTTTGGGACTCAGTAGTAAGTAATCCTTGGTACTTAACTACCTCAATGAACAAATCCAAAACTACAAAAGAATCAAAGAGAAACAATTCAATGGCATTAAAAGCAATCCAGAATGGACTGTTAGACTGAATCAAAGAAAATATGGAACACTGCACCTATGTTAAAGTATTATGGCTCCATCTAGAGAGTTCTTATCAAAGTAAAGTACAAAACATAGAAGACAACTCAAACACGGAATTGATGCAATCCCCAGTCATCAATAAAGAAGACAACTCAAACAAGGAATTGACGCAATCCCTAGTCATCAATGAAGAAGACAAATCCATCAAGGAATTGATGCATACCTCAGTAATCACTGAATAAAAAATACGAAATCTTAAGACTGATGTTATATCTTCATTAGAAGAGATTTGTATGGAACCAGGAAATGGTATATATATTTAATTTCTTATGGAGGCTCTTGACAATATCGAATACACAACTATGTGCACTCTAGAAGAGTTGGAGAAACTTCAAAAGAAATATATGTGGCTACTACAATATTTAGATCAATATAACAACCATGAAGAGAAAGAAAAAAAGATTCAGCTAGAAGACAAATAAGAAGAGGTCAATATATTAAAAACTGAATTTGTTGATCTAACAAAATAAATGAACGAGTTGAAGGCATATGAAAAACTTAATAAATGCACATAAGAATTAGAAGAAACAAAAGAAATGGTCAACATTCTAAAGACTCAACTTGAAGAAGATAAGGAAAGTGAAGAAACCTTGAATATCCAGTTGAGTAAAAAGGAATAATCATGCCACATGATGGAATTGGAAGTCATCAACCTCAAAAGGATTCAGCTAGAAAACAAGAAAAAAATCAAAAGATTGAAGACTAAAGTTGTTGATCTAACAAAAGAAATAGAAGAGTTGAAGACATGTGACAAAACCAATAAATGCACAGAAGTCTTGGATGAGACAGAAGAAATAGTCATCGGTCTAAAGACTCAACTTGAAGAAGATAAGGAAATAGAAGAAGACTTGAAGATCCAATTGACTAAAAAGGAAGAAACATGTCACATGTTGGAATTGGAAGTTATCAACCTCAAAAAGAAGAATGAAAAGACAAAAGAAAATGTCAAATTCTAGAACAACTCAGCCATCCCAGATAACATCTATAATGTTCAAAGACCAAGCAATGACAAAACTGGTATTGGGTATAATAAGAAAAAAGAAGGTGACAAGTGGAACACCATTCACAAACATGAGAAAGGATTATCCTCCTCAAAAGGAAAAAGTGCAATCACAAACCAAATACAAACCATGAACTTTGTTAAAGGAGGAAGTTATAAAAGTAAAAACAAGAAACATATCAAAAGACAAAATTCTCATGTCACAACAAACTCGAGTATGGAAACACCTTCAATGGTTATTTCTTTTCTTGTAAAAACGTTGGTCACAAAGCATTGGAATGCAAGAGTCCTAATAGGAAAAATTCAGGAAGGTCCAATAACTTAATGAGATGTTGGATATACAATTATGTTGAGCACACAACAAAGTTTTTTCATACCATGAGATGCTACAACTATGATAAGTTTGGGCACAAATCCCAAGACTGCAGGAAATCAAGAAGACAACCCATGAAAAATGATCCATACAAGTCAGGAAGGAAATCTAATGAACTTTGGAATAAAATAAGAGAGGATAAATCTCAAAGGACAAATGTAGAAAATAAAATTTCATCAAAGTGCCTTATAGAAATATATGGAGAAGAAAATATGAAGCAGAAAGAAAGAAAGATGATGAAGATATTGCACCTAAAAATGAAGAAATTGATAACAATAAACTGATGGATGAAACTCCTAATAAGGAATGTGAAATTCATAGATTTTCATATGAAGAGGAACAAGCTCAAGGAAGAAGTATTTCTAAAGAAGAAGATGAAGAAGATTATGGTGCACAAAATAGTGGTGATGATGATGAACTCTCAAAAGAAAATCAGTCTGTAGAATAGTGTGATGAATCAAACAAATAATATGTAAATAAGAAAGCAACAAACAAAGTCTAAAATAAATGGGACAAAGACAGGGGGAGCATCACCTCAGGGGGGAAATCACCTCAGGGGGAGCATCATCTCAGGGGGAGAAGAGAAATATTCCCTTTGTCAATATTGTCAAAGGGGGGGAGATAAAGAGTAAAAAAAAATCATCTCAAAGGACTCAAAATACAAAATACATTTCACAAGGGAAGTAATATTGTTTTACTAAGGTTGTCATCAATAACAAAGGGGGATATTGTTGGAAATTTGGTTGTCATTGATATCAACCTTGATAAATAGGTGAAGTATCATTGATTGATTGGTTTGAGAAGCATTGTCAATATTGGACATATTGTTATGAAGGTGACTTGAATGTCAAGCATTGTCAATATTGGACATAATGTTATGAAGGTGACTTAAATGTCAAACATTGTCAATATTGGACATAATGTTATGAAGGTGACTTGAATGTCAAGAATTGTCAATATTGGACATAATGTTATGGAGGTGACTTGAATATCAGTAGAAAGATAATATTGACTAATATATTGTATGAGCTTGATACACTCATCCTATATTGTATAAGGTTGAGATTGTGTCATTAACATCCATGCACAAAAGAAGAAACTGTGAAGAAATTGTCTAGATAAAAAGGGTAAATGGATAATCCAATATGGATCCATACAAATCACAAATAAAGAAGTTAGTAAGACATGGTTCATTAAAAATGATTTAGAAAATCTCAATTGAATAAGAGTCCAGAGATGATACAAAATGTCAATGGTGGATGTTTGGTGAGGAAGCATTGACACCATCGAGTCACAAGTCGAGTTGATTCAAACAACAATAAGGTCGACTATATGGAAGTCGATCGACTGCAATATGAGTCGAAGACAAGTCGACCAACTAAAGGTTGAAGTCGAAGGAAAACTAAGTCGAGAAATACAATTCGGCCAAAGAAAGTCGAGACAACCAAAGTCGAATTTCTCAAGTCAGTTTTCTTCCAAGTCGAGTTGGTCCAAGAAAGAAGTAACCTAAAGGTCGAAATCAAACAAAAATTAAATACAAGTCAGATCGAGGTTGAAGTAATATGGGTCGACTAGAATTGAAATACTCAATAGAAATTTCTCCTAGTTGGGTCGACCAAAAAAATGTTTATCAGTTGAATGAGGAAGAAAATACGAAAAAGGGTGAGACCAAGTCAAATCTTTAGTGACTAGTAGCTGAGAGGGAACTGATTTTAATATAACCATCAAGTAAAATGTTTACAAGTTAAGTTTAAATAATCACCAAAAAAGGAGGTATGTGAAGGTCGATTTATAAATTCACGAAAATGTAATATGTACTGAAGTCGATCTGGCATCTGACGACAAAAGAAAAATATGGATAAGCTTCCTTCAAAGAACCTCCTGTACTAGCCACCTCGCACACTTTCTGGGGAAATTTCCCATGTGTCAACTAATTAGGCATGCTATACAAAAAACCCATGTTGTATAGTTTTAAAATCGCTTTTCATCACTTGATAATATTCATACGAAAATAGTTTTCTAAATTGGTGTATGGAAATCAATTAATAAAAGTTACCATTTGTGTTAATTAAATGAAGGGGTGCAATGTTTCATTCCAAAAAGACACATTTTTCAAAGTGGCGCCCTTTGGAGGACTATATAAGTAAAGGAATATGAAGGGAATTAGGTGTCTTGGTGGATATATATATATATATATATAATGGATTGAATGAAATTTCATTCTATCAGGTTGGTGTATGTTTACAAGTTGAGTATTGTCATGAGGATTGGATTCCTCACATCTCAGTTGGATATAAGATCAACAAGTTGGGTCTTGTTATGAGGGTTGGATTCCTCATTTCTCATTTGGATCTGAGAACTACAAGTTGGGTATTGTATTAGAGAGTTGGATCTGTCATATTCAGTTGAAGGTGAACATATTAAAGGATTGATTTATATGTATTCATACAAGTTAAATAAAAAAAAGAATGATATTATATATACTTCATACAATTTGTGTTTTATATGTTTATGAATAATTAATTGAACTACATATATCTTATTCAATTAATTTAGTTAATCTATGAAAGTGTGAAAAGTAGTCAAAAGTTCAAGA
>SNQJ01S0001150.1:157318-179174 GCA_010110895.2 Picea sitchensis | reverse complement strand
ATTGGATCCTTTGTTGAGAGAAGTTTTAGTTGCAATCTCAGGGGTTTCAATCATAATAGTTTTCTCTTTGTCATCTCCCTTTATCCTTTTTAAACTAGTGGAAGTTGCTTTAGTACTTGTGGAAGGAGTAATTTCCTTTAATGGTGGGGAACTAGTGGTTTCTGCACAAAATCATGATGTAGACAAAAAAAAACTCCATTCCCTATTTGTATTCTTAAGTTCCTCAAGGACTAACAATTTAATGAGACTGAAATGAAACAAACTAGGCTCGACTTGCTTATATTTAGCTTGTAATTTATCAACCATTTTCCCTTGGCTTCAACAAAGATAATATGGGATATTTAGAGATTTCTTATCTTTAAAGTGCATGAGTAGTCTGATATGGTACAGGTACACCTTATTGAATCGCCCCTAACAAGTGAAGTATCTCTGGATTACTCTCAACAGTTGGTCATGGTTTTCTAACATATTGCTCCTTGGAACCCATTTTGATAAGTTCTCATTCTGGAATTCTGAATTGAAATAATCATTATATTAGGAGGAATCTAGATGAATTCCTTTGATCCACCTCTCACCTTGCAGGGGAATCTCTGTTGCTGAGGCAATTTTCTTCTCTGTGACCTGGATTTCTAGTGATCCAACCTTCGTTTTGATTCCATAAAAATTTAGGGAAAATTGTTTATCTACCTCCATGTGACCTCCCTGTATATTTTCACAAAAGGTGAGGCATCCCACTACTTGAAAATATTCTCTAAAAATGGGATTTGAATCCAACAATTGCAGGCCTTGGGGTTTGAAACTCGTGATATCACCCCCCTTGTATACTTTCCTCTTTCTCTTTTTATGCTCCAAAGATATTGGTGAAGAGTTTCGTGATGATGGTGGGTGCAAGGGTATTAAGACTTAAACATCATGCAGGGAATCTTGGTGTGTTATGGGTTGTTTAAGATACAAGGATTTAGCAATGGGGATTCCATAGTAAACCAAATAGTAAATTTGTAGCAAATAATGATAACAAAATTTTTATGGGAGATTATGGTTTAAGCACCTGAGAGATCTATAGAAGTAAACAAATATTCAATGACCTCCAAGGATCATGCAAGCTTTCAGAAACTAGCAGCAGGCTAAATCAATCCAGATATTTCGCAGCAAACAGGTAGTTTCGTAGTGAATGTATTTTCGCAGTGAATGCAGGAATTTCACAGCGACAATTACATTTTTGCAACAAACTTAGAAATTTGATGATTTAAAAGAGGAAATACCACATATCCATAAAACCTGGTTTACAAGGATTGTACTGACTCTTAGGACCTCAATCCCATGATTTCTTGACTATTATGGATAGCTTTAAAGTGATTTGACATGACAGTTAGTTGCTGTGAAAAGCTAGGAGATTTTGCAACGAATTTGAACTGATTGGGTACATGTCTTGAAGAGGTACAAATTGCATTCAGAAAGCTATGAAACCTTTAGTACAAGTAAAAACATGCTCTCATGACCTTGTAATGACTTAATACTCACACACTCAAATGATGACAAAGGACTATGCAACAAACTGACTTGACCTTGGACAAGACTGACCACTTCAACTATGACTTGGAATGATACTCTAAATCCTTAGACATGACTCAATAAAAACCAAACTTGACTCATAAGTGAATGAACTAAAAAATTTGTCATGGGACACTAACCCTAGGACCTTGACACATATTCATGACCACAAGTCTCAACAACAACAAAACAAACAGTTTTGACTTTGTAAATTTATACTCCCTAACACTCTCCACATACATGTCTAAGGACATGAAAAAGTACGCATCCTTAGCCATATGATGAGTGCATATGAAATCAAATACACATTCATTCTACGCAGAATGAGAAATAAACACTTGAGAATTTCCAACCTAGAAGGTGAAATTATCAGCAAGACGATGGACAACTGAAATGTCTCCTTCAAGGAGATTTACCTTCTCTTCTAAGTCATGTATCTTCCTATATCAATTTCTCTCCACATGTCCAGTGTTTCCACAATACTAACATAATTTGTTATTTTGATTCTTTTGGGGTGACTTTGTCTTCCTTTTTGTTTTCTAGTTGGGGCATTCTGGTATTTGTATAGGGGTATCAAACCACCCTCTTTCCTTATGATTAACCTTTCTCTTTCCCTTGAGAAAGTGATATTCATGTTTACCATCAAGCTTCCCTTCATCAAGTAGTTTGTGTTGAACATTAATCAGTAATCCACATAAAAATCCAAAGGTATAATCCTTACCATATTCCTTACGTTCCTTCTAGTTGGTGCATAAAATCAAAATTAACACATCGAATGGTATTCTCAAATTCATCAGGACCAAGTCGATGATTTTTCCATCTTTCATTGGATAATCCTTTCCACATTCACCCAATTTCAACTACAGTTCTTTTTCAAGCTCTAAATAGTCATCAATTCTATCAAAGGAATACGTATCAAGAGAGATAAAATCCTTCTCTAATTGTGTGATGTCACTCTCATCCACTTTGTCGAATGGATATTTCATCTTCTTCTAGACTTGATGAGGACAATGAATTCCACTGGTATAGAATTGAATCTCTCGCAAGATATAGGTCATGATTACCCCCACAAGCTCATCCTTCTTTCCATCAAAAGTGAACTTCATATGATCATATTTTGGATCTGGAATTTCAATCTTCATATATTTCCATAGTCCTTTACTCTTCAGTACATTTTCCATGTTTGGTGCCCATACATCATAATTTGATCCATTCAAAAAAACATGATCTATCTTCGAAGCCATCTTCGATATCTTAAAAAATATAATTTGTTTCAAGGTTACAGTCAATAAATCACTGGCCCAGATTCAATCACATAATAGATCTGACTCAAAAATATTTGCAGAAAAAAGGAAAGGTCTTAAACCATGCGCTCAGATACCATGTTAGGGAATGGATTGTAACCTGATATGAAAGAAATAAACATAAATGGAGAGAGTGGAAGAAGAATAATTTCAAAGAGAACAGGTGGTGTCTAAAGACACCATTACAACACTTAAGCACAATGCATCATGATCAGAACATCAAAATGTGTATTTAACATGCACACCATTTTCAACATTTGCATATATTGCATATGTCACACTTAATAATGACCCATCTGGTCTTCTAATTCTAGCCTCAAGATATAACCAAATTTCTTGGAATCGAAAAGATATTTTTCACATATAATCATCGGTTGTTAGAGTTGACTCTGTCAAATCCATGTTGTCTATTCATCTCGATGAGGATGCTCAACCCGGACATCCATGCATATAATTTATAGTCAATATCTCACCTGGTTGATCCACTAACTGACTGCCTTCGACTGTTGACCAACTGTATGATTGTTAGGCTTGTTGAATGATGTAGGTATATCATTGATCGCCCAACTGATTGTTTCCATATGTCGGTTGACCTCCTGACCTATTGATTCCAAGAGAAGTGTGATGAAACATTAAAACTTGAGGTTCCAACATTTCTTTGATAATTTTTCCTTGACATTCTTTCCCCTTGAATCAATATAAGTGTCTTAGACACAAACTTCATCAATATTAATTGGATTAAACATAAGAATAATATGTCTCTAATAGATATGAAACCCACCAATATACTTCAAAATAGTTTATTTCCTATGAAGAGGAATTCCCAAGGTCAATGCCCTCTTTCTAAACTCTTGAGTATAGTCTTGCACATTTTGTCCTCTATTTTTCCTTAGATTCTACCAATCCATTATTGCTTGTTGCATATTCCCTAAAGGATAAAATTGCTTCTTTAATGGAGCTATGAATTCATACCAGGAATATATAATTTTACCTTTATTAAGAAGATCTTATTGATTCTTACTCTCCCACTAGATCAGTGTTGTGCCTACCAGTCGGAGAGTAGCTAGTTGGAATTTTTCTTCTTCGTCCACAATTTTTTGAACCCTAAAATACACTTCAATTTTCTTGATCTGATGATCCAATTTCTCTACATTAATCTCTCCATTATACATTCACAATTCAAATTTCACGTCTAATTTCAACCAATATGTAGGAAAATATAGCCATCTTTCTCTTGTTGTTTTTCTATGAAATTGAAGAGGAACTTGAACTTGAAGGAGAGGATATGGAAGAGTTTTAGGAGGGTCACCACGAACTCCTTCTCCTTTAACTTCACTTGGGCCTTCTCCATTATTATTTCATTCCTTATATAACTATTCCACCATGGTTTTCATCTCCAAAATAGCTTGTCGAAACATTACTTCAAATTTGAATGGGTTTTCTTTCCTTGGAGATTCCATTTCTTTCCTTTGGAATTCATGTCTCAAACCAATCCTAATATTGTAATCTTCAAGCGAACCTTCTCCCAGATTGAGATTTGACTTGGTTAGAATTCAATACCAACTATTGGGTCGTTTATTTGACACCTTTTTCATCATTAGAATTACTTCCTTTCTGATCATTTCACCTCTTATGTCCATTCATTCATTACCATTTTTACCTTGATTCCTCATGAATGCACCAATACAAACATCCAAGCATTAAGCGGTTAATTGTCGTTAATTTCCTTTTTTTTAATGAATTAAAGAGGATTATGATTGGTTTAATAATGAAAATTGATGAAGTATGTAGCCACAATGCACTTCTTCCAATCCTAAAGAGCTCTAAGCCACCACAGTTACTTCCTACTACGGTCATCATCGATTCTCATACTTCCACATGTTGGCATGTTTAGAGGAAAAGTTGTTTGTCATTGATGGCAAGAACACCAGCAAGGATTGCATGTTTATAGGAAGAGTGTTCTTGTCATTGATGGAAAGAACAACGATGGCAAATAGGAAAGCAAAGAAGAAAAACAACAACGATGGAAAACAAGAACAACAAAGACGAGACCCGCGAGAGAAGGTTTGGAGGCTGAAACCTTTGAATACTTAGAAAACTTTCTAAGTCGAAAGAAATTGTAATCTCAGGAGGAAGAGAGACAGTGGTTGTCGGATCAGTGTCTAGACAGGAGGAGCACATAGAAGAGGATAACAAATCTCAGTTGTTGGATCCATAAATAAATGCAAGAAGGTTAAGCCTTTGATGAGCGTAGGAGAGAAGACTTGTCAAATTCTCAAAGTCCTGAAGTAAGAAGGGACCGTCCATCGTCAAGACTGATAGGTGGCACACGATCCTCAACTATGGAGTAAATCACTTTGAGGATTTCTCAGTTTGAGACTTGAAAAACCCAAAGTCTGGAGAGTCAAAGAGATTGAGTAAACGATAGTCGTCATATCAATTTGAAATGGAAGGACATGATAAGCTAGAAAAGGAGCATCGCAGAAAGATCGAGTCGTCAATATGAGAACATGATTGACGAACAACTTTTAGTTCGGGTCTAAAGGTTGCGAGGAGGTTATTGTTCGAGGATTCTCACTTCGAAATAATTGGCGATTTGAAAAGTCAAAATACCCGAAGTCCCAAAGGTCGAAAGTCCCAAAGTGAATGAGGATCCACGTTAGCAACACTACATCAGTAAGGACACATGGTGCAATCAGACAATGACAAGTGTCAAGTTTATTCTGCACTTCAGGTATGTGCAAATCACAAATCCGAGTGACACATGGTAGCTACTAGGCTCGTGACACATCATCAAGTGACATCGCTTCTAGAGTTTTACTTCAAGATTTTTACCACCAACAGATGCCCTAAGTCCTAAACTCCCAAATGTCTAAGTCTCGAAGTGGATATGAGTCGCTCGATGTGAAGATCACTTCGAATGCATTCTCAACCATTGATCTAGTACAGTGGAAGGACAGTGTAAGTGGAAGTGTTAACCAATAGCAAGTGGTTTCCACCGCCTATGACTTATTCAGCAAGTGACCACTTTGGAGGAGAATGAAGCAATGATCAGCTTAAAGTCCTGAAAGTGCCAAATTCACTTATGATCGTTGATCATGCAGGAGGGTACATGTCAACGTTCCATGAACTCCAAGCAAAACTACTCCAGGAAAATGCGAAGGAGAAAGGTTTGAGATTGTCGAAGGCCGAAGTCCCGGAGTGGAGGATAGTCATTGGATTAAAAAGGACATGCGTCGTTGGATCGTGGACTCCGGGTGAAATGCTTCGAGCGCAAGTGGATTTTGACAATCGAAACTCCCGAAGCCCGAAAGGTGAAATCGATCTCGTCCATTGGTTTGGAGGACCACATGTCACCTGATCATTGAGACAAAGGATCGCGCATGGACAGATGAAAGAAGGAAGGAAAGGAAGATAGAATGGATTCGTTGATAAAAGGAGCATCGTCAAGATCATGAGATCAATGGTCTCATCGCATTGTGGGGTCAGAACATGCTTGGGTCTTAATTTTTCGTGAGCGGGCCGCAATTGAAACCACGGTTTTGATGAAAGGGTACATGGCAGCTTGAGGTAAATTGCAGGGCGAAAATAAGTTTTATTCAAACCATCTTTGGATGCGCCCACAATCATATGGTCACATGATACCATTGCCTGAGGTCACATCAGTGGAAGATTGGGGAAGGAGCTAGCAACGTTAGGCTTCATTTTGAATTTTCGCAAGTTGGGAGAATCGAGGCAACTAGCAACTGGATATCCAATGTGAGAAGTCGTGAAGCACCATTTTTCTTGTCACATGGTCACAACCAATGTCACATCAGTGGAAAATAAGGGAAGGATATAGCAACACTAGGCTCCAGTTTAGAGTTTCACGAGTTGGGAAAATCGAGGTAAATCGCAAAAGAAATTTCGAAGTGTGAAGTCGCGAAGCACCTTCTGGATAGGTGTAAGGTCACCGTCGGTGGTCACCTGAAAGGAAGGGGCTTAGAAAGAAAATCTAGCACCCACTGTGAATTTTTCTCAGGAAGGGAAAGGGCGCCAAAGGGATGAGCACGTGGAATGTTTTTCAGTAACTACCAGAACGGAGTGATTGTATCTTCCAGAGAACTCGAGGAGCTGTAGGGTGATCGCCAGAGGAGCTGAAGAGTATCGAGGTAAATTCCTGTGGAATGAAGACTCATCATAGAGACGATTGACATATGGAAAAGTGTCGAAGACTGTAACTGCCAGAGAAGCCAAAGAATCTCAAGATAATGGACACTGATGAAGAATAGACTGAGCATAATCACTAGAGAGGACGAAGAGTTAGGTGTACGATAGGGTAGAGGACTTGGCATGATAAATATAAATAGAACAAAGAAGAGATGGTTTATTTTGTTGAGATTTATCCATGCGGGTAGAAGCATGTTATGCGCAATAGATGAAACACACAGAAGAGGCGTAGCACATAGAATGGAAATGTTGCAAAGAGAATAAAGAACAGAATAAAGACATAGAACAAAAATGCACATATGAGAGAGGAAGAGAAATACAAGGTGCGCATGCAGAGACAGAGAAAAAGAACAAAAATCTCAAGAAGAGGCGAGCAGGAAGTCACTAATGCAAGCAAAGCAGAGCAGTGTAGCAGAACAGTGATGAGATTGGAAAGCCATTAACAAACACTGTATCTTTGTAATAAGTTTTTGTAACAAATTTTTTATAATCAGGGTTGTAGGGAAGTGCAAGGGAGGACTGTTGTCCTCAGAGTTTCAAGTGGGTGCTTGAACATAGGGAGTCAAAGCTTCCATCTGGTTGCAGCCAGAAAAACTAGGGTGGTAGGGTGGTGCAAGGGAGAACTATTGTTCTCTATTGTACAGGTTGGTGCCTGTGTGACTGGAAGTTGGTGCTTCCATCCAGTTGGTGCTGGAACACTTAGGGAGTTGGTGCTTCCTTCTAGTAGGTGCTAGAGAAACCAGAGAGTTGTTTCTCTCAACAAGTTGTAGCTTGTAAAATAGAGGTGGTAGCCTCACAATGAGTTGGTTCTCATAAGAATGATAATGTACAGAAAATAAAGATTACTTATCATATCAAGAAGAAGAGGTTTTTCCCTTTATGGGTTTCCTTAGGAAATATCTGTCTCTGTATNCTTATCATAACAAGAGGAAGAGGTTTTTCCCTTTATGGGTTTCCTTAGGAAATATCTGTCTCTGTATATTTCATGTGTGTGATTGATGTTGAATATTCTATTGCTTACTTCCCTGCATTATTGTGATCGTCATTGAGTGTTCTATAAAGAGTTTAAAATGGGCATAATTGTTTAAGCACAGTAACAACTGATTCAACCCCCCCTCTCAGTTGTCCAACAATTGGTATCAGAGCTGGTTCATTTTATCTAAGGGTAGATCCTAGAGCTTAAGCATGACTAGCCATGAAGGAAATTCAACCAATAAATCCCCCCTATTCAATGGAACAAACTTTTCCTTATGGAAAGTTAGGATGAGAACCTACATAATGACTTTAAGTGCATATGTCTAGGATGTGGTAGAGACTAGTTATGTAAAGCCGATTGTACTAGATTCTAAGGATGACAAGCTAGAATTCATATTCAACACTAAGGCTATGAATGCTATTCTTAGTGGGCTTGCAGAAGAAGAATTTGTAAAAGTTATGCACTTAGAATATGCCAAAGCAATGTGGGACAAACTCATTAACAGTTATGAAGGTAATGAGAAGTTAAAGGATGCCAAGCTTCAAACCTACAGATTACAATTTGAACAACTAAAGATGAATGAGGATGAAATAGTTAATAAATTTTTCTTAAGAGTTGATGAGTTTTTGAATTCCATGAAATGTCTTGGTGAGAAGATTGAGGATGTATTCTTAGTTCAGAATATCTTAAGATCTATGCCTGATAGATTCAATCCAAAAGTTTTTGCAATAGAAGAAATGAATGATATTAAGACTCTGTCTATTGATCAACTCCTAGGAACTCTAATTGCTTATGAAATGAGGATTAGTAAAGATAAATCTACCACTAGAGAAGCATAATTAAAATAAGATAATAATGAGGATTCTGAGCCTGATGAAATTGAAGAAAAAGTTGTGAGAAGACTAAAGAAAGGATGAGGAAAGTACCAAGGCAAGTTGCCCTTCAAATGTTTTAACTATGGAAAGATAGGTCACTTTGCATCTAAGTGTTCACATAAGAAGAAGGACTAGAACTTTGAAGGTGAAGAGAAGTACAAATCCAAGAGATTTGGTAAAAAGAAAAGTTTATGTGTAAACAATGATGACTCTTAAGGAGACACAGATAGTGACTCTTCTTGCGAAGATAAGGTAAATGACTTCATGCTTATGGACAAAGAGGATTATGATAATAAAAGCACAGGAAGTGATGTTAATGATGAAGAAGATGTGGTTGACTTGGAAGGAGATTTGATCAGTGCTTTGGAAAAGATTGGCAGACTTGGACTTAAGAAGAGAAAGCAAAAACAATTGTTGATACAGTTCGAGAAAGACAGTAAAAAACCAGATGAATAATTTGCCCTTCTAAAAGTGGAATTAGAAGAAGCAAAGAAAATAGAGGACATTCTAAAATAACAGTTATCAGAGAAGAAGGAAAAATTTGAAGCCTTGGAAGAAGAGGTAGTAAAAAACAGAAAAGAGATAGAGAAGTTTAAAGCATTGTATCTCCAAAATCTTTCAAGCATTAAAGCATCAGCAGAACTAAACGACATTCTGAGCAAACATGTATCTCCTTTGTTGAAGACTGGTTTAGGTTATGTAAGTGGTTCAAGCAGTAAATAGACAGAAAGCAAAGAGCCAGTAAAGATGATCAAGTTCCAAGTCAGCAAACAAACAGACCATGTGAGTACTCTGTCACCAAAATCTAATAAAGACAAGATGATCCCTGATAAAAAAAATATATATCAGAAGATGGAGCAACAAATGCCAAGAAGAAGGCCATCCTTCAGGCACCAAAATTTCTTCCATGGTTACTGTTTTTACTTCTCTAATTTTGGTCATAAGATTGCAAATTGACAAATTAATTTTAGAGACATGAAACTGAGGAGATCAAGAAATAAACAATCTTTGCAACATAGAACTAAACAACCAATGAGTAGACAAAGTTGCACCAATCACTTTGATCTTTTGAACAATGAGCGTGGATGTTATAATTGTCATAACTTCGGCCACAAAGCTGCAAACTTCCATCTGAATAATTAGAAGGAAGATCCAAGGATAAATCCATTAGCTAGAAATGTCAGCACATGGAAAAAGAAAGATAGTGAAAAATGTGGTCTAGTACTTTCAGCTCAAAAACAAAAGGACTCCTGGAATATAGACAATGGATGTTCCAATCACATGATTGAAGACAAGGATAATTTTATGTCTATAAGTAAAAGCATAAGGAAATATAATAATGTTGGTATTGAATCCTCCCCTGCAAGTAAAGAAGAAGACTCGGATACAACAAAAGAATGTTCTGTTAGCATTTATCCCATTGAAGAAGTAGAAGAAGAATCATGTCATAAGCTGGAAGAAGAAATTGTAAATCTTAGAAAGAAGGTTGATAAGTCAAACACCCAAATCAATTTCATGAACAACTCCGTGACCCTGGATGAGATCTTGGATAGTCAGAGATCACCAAATGACAAATCCGGTCTTGGATACAACAAGGAAGAAATCAGTACTCCTAAGAAACCTGAAGCAAGTCCTTCATTTGTAAAAAGGGAAAGCAGGTATGACTCGGGTTCTTCATGTTCAAAGAATGAAAGCAAAGCAACAATATTTAGAAGATCAGATCAAGGAAGACATCCAAAAGCTAATCATACACCTCAAAGTAAGTTTAGAAGAGAGACACCTTAATGGATGAATCAAAGGAGGTATGAGAGTGTTTGTAACAATTATTGTTTTTTCTTGTGATGAATATGGTCATAAAAGGCTTGGATTGTAGGCATCAAAAAAAAAAATTGCAGTCATGTGACAAGCATAGTATAAACTTTCTCAAACGACTTTAGAGCAATGTGCAGTAAAGAAGCATATTGGATAAAGATGGATACATCTAGTTAGAGATCGATGAGAATCAATGGGTAGATCCAAGGGTTGTTTCAAAAATATGAGCTTCAATTGCGCAGTGTTCTAGCAGGACAACGACATTTGTAGGAGCAACACTCTGATGTACAAAATGATATACATGACATCCTGTAAAGATAACAAAAGGAGAGACCTTGTAAGAAAGAGATAACCTTTAGAAACATAGGGGGAGTCATTCAGTTATGACAAGAAAAGGTTGGTGGAGTCCCAGTAAGAGAGATGAGAAATATTGAGTATACTACATAGGACACAAATGAAGCTGAAGATGAACAGGTCCAAGAATCTAGTATGTCATTCCAAGACAAAGAACATCTCCAGAAAATACCATTTTCTGAGAGAGAAAGTCACCAATAAGATTGTTCAGGCTCATTACATTCCAACCATAGAACAAATTGCATAAATATTTACTAAACCCCTAGCCAAGACACCATTTGAATATCTCTGTCAGAAGTTGGGTGTCATCTCTTATCTCACCTAAGAGAGTCCATCCTGTCGGGAGGAGTATGTGTTGGTTGAGTATGTAATACCTCCTAAAAGTACTGCAACAGCTCACGGGGAGCATATTTTCTTTGACATTGATGTCAAAGGGGGAGAAAAGGTGTGGTATGGATGCTACAGTTGGAGTTCTAAGTAGAAAGGTGCAGTCTTTCAGGGTTTCCATCAATGCCAAAGGGGGAGATTGTTGGCATTTTTATAGGCAGAGTTGCTTGTCATTGATGGAAAGAACACCAGCAATGATGGCATCTTTACAGGAAGAGTGTGCTTTTCATTGATGGCAAGAACAATGATGGAAAATGGGATAGCAAAGAAGAACAAAAGCAACAATGGCACACAAGAACAACGAAGACGAGACCCGCAGGAGAAGGTTCAGAGGTTGAAACCTTTGAATATTTAGAAAACCTTCTAAGTCAGAATAAATAGTAAGTTCAGGAGGAGGTGCGACAGTGGTCATCGGATTAGTGTCCAGACAGGAGGAGCACGTAGAAGAGGAGAACAGATCTTAGTCGTTGGATCCAAAAATAAATGCAAGAAGGTTAAGCCTTTAATGAGCGTAGGAGAGTAGACTTTTCAAAGTCGCGAAGTCTTGAAGTAAGCAAGGACTGTCCATCATTAACACTGATAGGTGGCACACGATCCTCAACTCTGGCGCAAATCACTTTGAGGATTTTTCAGTTTGAGACTTGAAAAACCCAAAGTCCGGAGAGTCGGAGAGTCGGAGTAAACAACATTCATCATATCAGTTTGAAGTGGAAGGATAGGATAAGATAGAAAAGGATCATCGCAAAAATATCGAGTCATCGATCTGAGAACATGATCGACGAACAACATTTAGTTCGAGTCTAAAAGTTGCGAGGAGGTTATTGTTCAAGGATTCTCACTTCGGAAGAATTGGCAATTTGAAAAGTCGAAATACCCGAAGTCCTGAAGGCTAAAAGTCCTGAAGTGAATGAGGATCCACGTCAGCAAGACTACGTCAGCAAGGACACATGGAGCAATCAGACAATGACAAGTGTCAAGTTGATTTGGCACTTCAGGTACGTGAAAATCACAAATCCGAGTGACATGTGGCAGCTACTAGGCTCATGACATGTCATCAAGTGATGTAAGTAAGTGGAATCACTCCAGGAGTTTTACTTCGAGAATTTTACCACCAGTAGATTCCCTAAGTCCCGAAGTCCCGAATGTTGAAGTCCTGAAGTGGATACAAGTTGTTTGATCTGAAGATCACTTCGGATGTATTATCAACCATTGATCTAGTACAGTGGAAGGACAGTGTAAGTGGAAGTGTTAACTGACAGCAAGCAATTTCCACCGCCTATGACTTATTTAGTAGGTGACCACTCTGGAGGAGAATGAAGTATTGATCAGCTTAAATTCCTGAAGTGCCGAAGTCACTTATGATCGTTGATCGTGCAGGAGGGTACGTGTCAACGGATCGTGAACTCCAGGCGAAACTACTCTGAGAAAACACGAAGGAGAAAGGTTTGAGATTTTCGAAGGTTGAAGTCTTGGAGAAAATCATAGCCATTGGATTAAAAATGACATGCGTCGTTGGATCGTGGACTTTGGGTGAAATTCTTTGGGAGAAAGTAAAGTTTGAGAATAGAAATTGCCAAAGCTCGAAAGGCGAAATCGATCTTGTACGTTGGTTTGGAGGGCCACATGTCACCTAATCATTGAGACTAAGGATCACACATGAACAGATGAAATAAGGAAGGAAAATAAGATATATCGGAGTCATTGATCGAAGGAGCATCGTCAAGATCGTGAGATCGACGGTTCCGTCACATTGCAAGGTCAGAACATGCTTGGGTCTTAATTTTTCATGAGTGGGCCACAATTGAAACCACGGTTTTGATGAAAGGGTACGTGGCATCTTGAGGTAAATTGCGGGGCGAAAAGTAGTTTGATTCAAACTACCTTTGGATGTGCCCGCAATAGTATGGTCACATGAGATCATTTCCCAAGGTCACATCAGCGGAAGATTGGGGAAGGAGCTAGCAACGCTAGGCTTCATTTTGAAGTTTCGTGAGTTGGGAGAATCAAGGCAACTCGCAGCTAGATATCTGATGTGTGAAGTCATGAAGCACCCTTTTGCTTGGCCCCTAGTCACAGCCAAGGTCACATCAACAAAAAATAAGGGAAGGATCTAGCAACGCTAGGATCCAGTTTGGAGTTTTACGAGTTGGGAAAATCGAGGTAACTCGTAGCAGAACTTTCAACGTGCAAAGTCGCGAAGTGCCTTCTGGATAAGTGTAAGGTCACCACCGGTGGTCACATGAAAGGAAGGGGCTTAGCAATAAAATCTAGCGCCCACTGTGAATTTTTCTCAGGAAGGGAAAGGGTGCCAAAGGGATGAGCATGCAGAGGTTTTCTCAGTAACTGCCAGAACAGAGTGATTGTATCTGCCAGAGAACTCAAGGAGATGTTGGGTGATCGCTAGAGGAGCTGAAGAGTCTTGAGGTAACTTCCTGTGGAATGAATACTCATCATAGAGACGATTGACAGATGGAAAAGAGTCGAAGACTGTAACTTCCAGAGAAGCCAAAGAATCTCAGGATAACAACCACTAATGAAGAATAGACTGAGCATAATCATCAGAGAGGACGAAGAGTTAGGTGTAAGATCTGGCAGAGGACTTGGCACAATAAATATACATAGAACAGAGAAGATATGGTTTCTTCTGTTGAGATTTATTCATGCGGGTAGAAGCATGCTATGCGCAGCAGCTAAAACCCACAGAAGAGGCGTAGCGCATAGAATGGAAATGTTGCACAGAGCATGAAGCGCAGAAGAAAGACATAGAACAAAAATGAATATTTGAGAGAGAAAGAGAAAGTCGAGGTGCACATGTAGAGACAGAGCAGAAGAAAAGAAAGCTCAAGAAGATGTGAGTAGGAAGTCACTGATGCAGGCAGAGCAGAGAAGTGTAGTAGAACAGTGATGATACTAGTAAGCCATTGACAAACACTATATCACTGTAATAATTTTTTGTAATGAAGTTTTCATAATCAGAGTGGTAAGGAGGTGCAAGGGAGGATTGTTGTCCTCAAATTTTCAAGTGGGTTCTTGAACACAGGGAGTCGTAGCTTCCATATAGTTGTAGCCAGAAAAACTAGGGTGGTAGGGTGGTGCAAGGGAGAACTATTGTTCTCTGTTATATAGGTTGGTGCCTGTGTAACTGGAAGTTGGTGCTTCCATCCAGTTGGTGCTGGAACACTCAGGGAGTTGGTTCTTCCTTCTAGTAGGTGCTAGAGAAACCAGAGAGTTGTTTCTCTCAACAAGTTGCATCTTGTAAAACAGAGGTGGTAGCCTCACATTGAGTTGGTGCTCATAAGAATGATAATGTACAGAAAATAAAGATTACTTATCATATCAAGAAGAAGAGGTTTTTAGCTTTATGGGTTTCCTCAGGAAATATCTGTCTCTATATATTTCATGTGTGTGATTGATGTTGAATATTCTATTTCTTCCTTCCCTACATTATTGTGATCGTCATTGAGTGTTCTGTAAAGAGTTTAAAATGGGAATAATTGTTTAAGCACTGTAACAACTGATTCACCCCCTCCCCCTCTCTCAGTTGTCCAACACCACTTTTCCAAATTAGGATCGACCACATGTGATTTTCATATAGAAGGTTCGATATGGTTATGTGTCCATCAAATCATGCCTAGGTAGACAGAATGAAGCTCCATCTCTTGGTCAAATATTTTTGTCAACTCATGTCAGTTTCCAAACGGTGATTTTTTGGGGTCAATTGTGAGAAGATGAAGGGGAATATTGGAAATCTGAGACATGGTTTTTGTGCAAGATAAGCCCATTTAGGTTTTATGAGAACAAATTTAGCAAAAATAGAAAGATCTGGGAAATATTATTGATTCTTTAAACTATTTTTTCTTAGAAAATGTTGTTGCGACTGGTTTGAGGATTTATGGGTTGTGGATCTAAGATCGTGTATGTAATGTACAAATATGGGTTATTAGACCTTCATGAGGGATGAATATGATGATATCAAACTACTATAAAATCGTATGCTCTGAATTAATATATTAAATTCTGGTTAATGTGCACTTTTGTGAGTTACATGTTTTAACTTTACAAAATATTAGTTCATACGATCTCTTCTAAGTAGTGTTCCCTGAGCCAGGAGGGCCCCCTAATGAGGATTGTGCTACTCATTTACTTTCTTGTTGGTATTGTTTGCTTATTTATGTGCCTGATTTACATTTCTATTCATTTCTCTTTATGCAAATTCATTCATTTTCGTTTACACAAGGAAACTAATGCAATAGAAATTAATTGAATAATTGGTTGTTATTTAGATGTAGGAACTCTCATTGCTTTAGATGATTGAAATAATGTAATTAAAAATCCAGTAGATTAATTATCCTAAGTGTTTATAATTATCCTTATGTCTTTATTTTCATCATTTGAAAATACTAAGTTCTTTCTGTAGTTGAACAAAAATTTGTTTCTACAGCTAAATAATGAACATTTACTTTGTTTTATGTAGCTAAAGAAACAACTATGTTTCTGTAGCCAAACATTGAACAACCTTCCTTTTTCATAAGTAGTGATTTAAGGATAGATTGGAAGATAAGGCTTGCATATGTTTTTCATGCACTTCATCAATTTATGATCCCTAGGTTGATAATTTAATGTTGCATAGTTCACCTATTGAACTGACTGACACCAACACTTGTGCAAATCCAAATAAGCATATGTGTTAACCTCTAATCAACGCCTTTTATAACCAAACTTGACCATAAATTTGTGTTGAATGTTGTTTTGCTAATTTGGATCCTTATAACCAACCTCTCAATCAATTAAAAATCAGTATTTCAAGACTAAAATTTAAAACAAGAACTAAAATAACACAAGAAATACTCAACACATTGATAACAGAGTTCACCCATATGGATGACTTCTCTAGATCCACTTCAAATGACAAACTGATCCATACAAAAAGATGCAAAGTACATTTTTACACGTATTTACATCGAATAATGGCCTTCAATCTACAAAAACAATCTTTGATGTCCTCGAGGAAGACAATAGCACAGGTTCCTCGAGCTTTAATGGATTCTTCCTACAATAAATGAACATAGGCTTACCTATTCTCCTAATAAAGGGGATTTATGTTGCCGATTGAATTCCATTATCCAATTTTGTTTCCTTGTATTGTTTCCCAGGAAGATACCAATTTCATAAATGCAATCAACCGCTTATTTTTTTCAAGCAACATATAGTGTAGTTAACTAGTCAAGAACAAGCCAAATTGTACCAATAAGAAATTGATTGACATTGATTTGAAGCATATGATCTGTACTTCTGGAAATTTAAACGAATTCAAGCTCATAATCAGTCGAATCAAAGCGCCTTTGTGTGTATATGCCAAGTCAAGGGTTTGATCATCCATACTTCAAACCCTCATGCAGCCTTACCTTAAAATATATCACAAGGTGTACACTCTTATGTTTATGTCTTTCTTTATCACCTTTCTAGTTCTCTCAATACGTGGCCTCTGTATTGAATTCTCTAGAGTTGTGTGCCAGATAAAACACTATGCCTAAATTAGGATCCAAAGTTGCCTTATTTTTCCCATCTTGATCGACCGCATCCATCAACACATCTTGCATTGATTGGTCGGCATGATACATGAATAAATTTCAAATATTTTTAAAAATCAACCTCCATGGAATTATCCCACATTACTTGGGATTTGGGTAACCATTAGAAATCTCCACACCCTTTGAATCGACTATGGAAATTCTTGGGTGTAATATTGAATTCATGCGGTATCTTGGACATCTTTTGCAACTGAATGGATCGATTGTGGGGATCCTCTTGGATACCCACTAGTGTTAAAAGGTGATATCCATAAAGAAATGTTACCACCACTCCGAGGGGGAGAGTCTGGAGTCTTTATCCTTGTATTGGGTGTTATTATGGGAGTAGTGGTTCCCCGTGGAAAATCCATATATAGGTTGATTTGCACCTCCAATAGAGATACCACGGGTAGGGGATTGGTGTCTCTAACACTTGAAGTATTATCCCAGTTTCCATAATATAACAATGGTGAATTGGGTGTAAATTTGAAGTTGGATCTCTATGTGAAAAATAAAAAATATGTAGAAGAAGAAGACCTTGTGGGTTAGTAAGAGGTGGATTAAAATTTGTTGGAGTAAGATCATGGATATCCTTGATTTTGGGTAGGCCGAAATCATCCCGAGGAGAAGGGGATGGAACCCTTCTAGGTATATTTTTGTCCAAATCCCTTGAAAACTCATCAAAGATAGGTTCTTCTTGCACCTGTTCTTCCTTTACGGGATTTTTTAAGGAAATGTGGGTCTCTTCTTCTTACTCGCGTGGTTGTTGGTTAGGATCATTCATCCTTTGCCTAGTAGTAGGTGGCTTTGTCTTTCAAGAGAGATGCCTCTAATCCTTCAAGATTGACAAAGCAGTTGATTTTCCACTTTGAACTAAGAAATCTAGTAAAAACAAAAGTCAAGCAATCCCTAGGTTGTCTACTATTTAAACACAAATAACTCCACTAAAAAATTCCCAAGAAGTAAATAATAGGAAAACTACTCTCCCAAAGACAAGTCCAGAGTGGTTAGGCCCTAAAGATTAATTAGTGAAAAATCAATCAAGAACCCTTCCAAAACATGTTTTTGTATGATTAACTCCCAAATACAACTAATGAATGTGTGAGAGAAAATTACAATAACCCTCACACAGTAATCACCTAAGGTGCAAGTATCCTCATGAAGATGGACACCCTCCAAAGGAGCTAAAATAGAAGCTAGGAATCTATATTAGGTAATGCAAGAACTACCCTATTGTAATCACCCAAGTAAAAACCTATGGAAAGGCCACTAAGGTTACCACTTCACAATATGTAATTAGACCGAATAGTCATGGCTCAAGTTTCTATGAATGGGTAAGGAACATAGGACTTAGTCCTAGACCTGAAACTCCAAAGAATGGTGTCACTCAAGGACTTTCCACTTCAACTAAATTTCCCATACATGCATATCCCACTAAACAAGCAATAGGGGATAATATAAATACTTTATTAGCATTAACCTCATGCTTGACATGCACGTGAGGTGCATGTCAATTGTTGTGACAAATGTTGTCACTACTATTGGATTTTCAACATTCACTTATGACTCTATTTTTATTTTTACAACCTTAGAGAGTTTACTTTCCAACCTACACCAAGGCTCTAAACTTAGACTATGTGTATTTGCTATAATGAAAATAGTCTAATTTATTTCAAATATTAATCATTTTTTTAAGAGTTGTTATTTAGTCAAGGGATATGGGAAACAAACTTGAAACAAACTTTATGATCTCATATAAAGACATTGATAATTCTTAAATTATAAACATATTGACAAATTCAAAAGAGTATTTATAATGATATTTCTATGAGTCTAGGCACTCTTTATTAAACCTTGAAAACAAATTACTCAAGATATCAAGTTAACAATATAGAAAATTATCTTTCATTTTCTTTTAAAATTGATCTAATGCAACCTATGAACTGAAAGCAATGCAAAAGGAAATGCAAATACAAAGAATTATTATAATGCACCTAGAGTGTAAGAGAAAATATTTTCTTTTATTTTCTTGTTTCAACGAATACCAAGGAAATCAAATACATAAACAATGTCACATCCCTACAATCAAGACTCTGAAATCCTAATCATTCAACAATAAGAAAATATGGGTAGAAATATTCAGAGCACAGGTTGTGTCGCTACCTACATGACATGTCTGCAGATTTTGTTAAAAGAACCTATGTGCACCCATGACTTCTATGGAGAAAACAAGTAGGTTCTAGCAATTGTAACTTGAAAAATTTATGTGCTAAAGTCAAAAGGGAATAGAAAATTTATTCAAGCATGCTACAACTACCATTTTTTGGCTCTATAATATAAGCCGGGGAAATAACACAGATAAATGCAAGAACAATTATCATCAAACTAGAATACAAAGGAGAGGGACCCTAACATGAAAAACCCAATGAGTTATCCCTAGTGGAGTCACTTGTTCTATTAGAGGGGAAAATCCTTAGTAACTTATGTCTAATTACTGACAAAGCGAGGTAAAGATAACATTGTTCAATCTAAAATCAATTGGTTACAAAAGTAACTACCTAGAAAGAGAGGAAATGGGGGAAATATATTATCACGCTAATAATCCTTATCCACTTCTTGTATGAAATCCAGAACACTACTCACATTTCCAACTCAATTTCTAGAACCTGCAAACAATGGAAAGAAGTGAACTTTCTCAAACCAATCTAAGCATATACAAGTAAATTCAAATTGAATCATCAAATAACAACATGAATTTATTAAAATTAATTCTAACTAACTATCATGGGGTTATTTCATTCCTTAAATCAAACATGATTGACAACAATGAAACACATTGCAATTCGATTTGGGGGGAAGGGAGAAAATATATATTTATTATTAAATAAATAGGAACAACAAAATATAATACCTAATCAATGTTGATGGCACCTTCACCACTAAAGCCCAGGAAAAATCCTTGAGAAATTTTGATCCAACTCAAAGCCAAAAGTGTGTTCAAGACAAAGGGGATTTAAACAAGGGAACAAAAATATGAATCCAAGCTTTCCTCCTCTTGCAATTTCTATAGCATATCCTTGCTAATAGACTCTTGCCATTTTTCCCAACCATAAACTCATGCTTATACCCATGGAATGAACTAAGGTAGTAACTGGGGTGTTGTAATGTCCCTTTCCAAATAGGAGCTCCAGAGAGGAGGCTTAATCGTCTAAATCGCCCTGTTAGACTATAGCCAGGGCCAGAAAGGGGTAAACACGGTCACTAGAGGTAACTTCAGTCACCGGTGTTCAGTGGATTCCAGGAGAAAGACACCAGTTGGTTGATTTCGGTATTGAGAGACACACCCTAGTCACCGGGAAGATCATTCAAGTCTTCCATCATTCTTCAGCAACAGTTACATAGTGTTCAACAGCAAGGGCGCATTCATCCAGAGTGAGGGTGCAGCTTCTGAGAGGGTTTTTAGTCGACTTATCCCATCCAGGGAGAATTCTGAGATTTCCCTCCGACCCATTTGAGAGGAGGGAAAGGCACATCTTTTTCCTGGTTCCTCATCAGATTCCGACGGAGGAATCAACTGGGATGCATTTTCTAGACTTGGACGTGTGACACTTTTGGCGGGCACATTTGGGGTTCTAGAGTGAGCATCATACCAGATTCAAGCAAACCCTTCCGACCCATTTCACAGTAGACCAAGGCAGTCATTTTGAGACATATCTCATCCAATTCTGACGGTGGAATCACTAGGACGCATTTTTCCAGAAGAAGAGGGGCGCATTCCCAAGGGGTATCCATCCAGGATCCAGATTCATCAGCAGAAGGGTCCGACATATACCAATATTGAGGACTAGAGGAGGGCGCATCATTTGGGACAATTTCCAGGCCATTCTGAGAAGCATATCTCCCAGGGCGAACTTTCCAGACTTCCAGCAGTTATCGTCAAAATTGTCATAGTCCTAGCGCATCCATTGATTCCACAATGCTCCCATATTTCGAGTATTATATTTTAGTTTCTTATTTGTATTCTGGCTAAGATCCTTTGTCTATTGATCTAGTCGAGTATTATCAGTTTATTCAGCCCCATTCGTCCATTTTGTAATCCACAGAGATATCATAATACAAACTTTGCAGTCCTTTTTTGTGTTTATTATTTGTATGATCATTTATATGTTGTAAACCTTTGATCCTACACACAAATTAGCAGCATTTCCTAGACTAGCCAAGTCAAGAACATTACAATGGTATCAAAGATTTAGTCCCACTAGCCTGTGACTAAAGACAATGAGTGTAGTAGAAGACCCAGAGGGTCCTGAACACGTAGGTGATGAATATGTCACTTACAACAAGCATAAAGAAAGAAGGCATAGGCCTGAATTTCCCCCTTTTCCTCCTAGCTCAGAGGAAGAGGAAGAGGCACACAAATAAGCAGAGAGAATGGAAGAGTGTGAGGCTAAGTGTGAGGCAAATAAGATGCTAGGGGAAAGATATGAGCGACCATAGGGCAGTGGCAAGGCCCCCGTAGATCCAGAGACAGATTTCATGCAGGTTATCAATGATATGTTATCTAGTCAATAGACCATGTCTCAGTCCTTCGCACAGGTGGTTGATAGATTGGCTAGAGTGGGCACCCCAGACACCCAAGTCTTACATGCAACACAAGGGAACTTAGGAGCAGGCAATAGACCCCAGTCACGCTCTCGCACATACACCTCTGCGAGTAGTATTCCCAGACCCCTTTTCCCAGTTTCCAGAGGGCACCCCCGGTAGCAGCACCGCCACCGATAGCACAGAGGCCACCCACTCATGCAGACGACATTGCAG
>SNQJ01S0001150.1:143911-157308 GCA_010110895.2 Picea sitchensis | reverse complement strand
AATTGTTGATACAGTTCGAGAAAGACAATAAAAAACATGATGAATACTTTGCCCTGCTAAAAGTGGAATTAGAAGAAGCAAGAAAATAGAGGACATTATGAAATCACAGTTATCAGAGAAGAAGGGAAGATTTGAAGCCTTGGAAGAAGAGGTAGTAAAAAATGGAAAAGAGATAGAGAAGTTTAAAGCATTGTATCTCCAAAATCTTCCAAGCATTAAAGCCTCAGCAGAACTAAACGACATTTTGAGCAAACACATATCTCCTTTGTTGAAGACTGGTTTAGTTTATGTAAGTGGTTCAAGAAGCAAATAGACAGAAAGCAAAGAGCCAGTAAAGATGATCAAGTTCCAAGTCAACAAACAAACAGACCATGTGAGTACTCTGTCACCAAAATCTAATAAAGACAAGATGATCCTTGATAAAAAAAAAGATATCAGAAGATGGAGCAAAAAATGCCAAGAAGAAGGCCATCCTTCAGGTACCAAAATTTATTCCATGGTTACTATTTTTACTGCTCTAATTTTGGTCATAAGATTGCAAATTGTCAAATTAAGTTTAGAGACATGAAACTGAGGATATCAAGAAATAAACAATCTTTGCAACATAGAACTAAACATCCAATGAGTAGACAAAGTTGCACCAATCACTTTGATCTTTTGAACAATGAGCTTGAATGTTATAACTGTCATAACTTCGACCACATAGCTGCAAACTTCCATTTGAAAAATTACAAGGAAGATCCAAGGATAAATCCCTTAGCTAGAAATGCCAGCACATGGAAAAAGAAAGATAGTGAAAAATGTGGTCTAGTACTTTCAGCTCAAAAACAAAAGGACTGCTGGAATATAGACAATGGATGTTCCAATCACATGATTGAAGACAAGGATAATTTTATGTCTATAAGTAAAAGCATAAGGAAAGATAATAATGTTGGTATTGAATCCTCCCCTGCAAGTAAAGAAGAAGACTCAGATACAACAAAAGAATGTTCTGTTAGCATTTATCCCATTGAAGAAGTAGAACAAGAATCATGTCATAAGCTGGAAGAAGAAATTGTAAATCTTAGAAAGAAGGTTGAGAAGTCAAACACCCAAATCAAGTTCTTGAACAACTCCATGACCCTGGATGAGATCATGGATAGTTAAAGATCACCAAATGACAAATCCAGTCTTGGATACAACAAGGAAGAAATCAATACTCCTAAGAAACCTGATGCAAGTCCTTCATTTGTAAAAAGGGAAAGCAGGTATGACTCGAGTTCTTCAAGTTCAAAGAATGAAAGCAATGCTACAATATTTAGAAGATCAGATCAAGGAACACATCTAGAATCTAATCATACACCTAAAAGTAAGTTTAGAAGAGAGACACCTTAATGGATGAATCAAAGGAGGTATGAGAGTGTTTGTAATGGTTATTGTTTTTTCTTGTGATGAATATGGTCATAAAAGGATTGGATTGTAGGCATAAAAAAAAAATTGCAGTCATGTGACAAGCATAGTATAAAATTTCTCAGACGAATTTAGAGAAATGTACAGTAAATAATCATATTGGATAAATATGGATACATCTGGTTAGATATCGATGAGAATCAATGGGCATATCCAAGGGTTGTTTGAAAAATATGAGCTTCAATTGCGCAGTGTTCTAGAAGGACAACGACATCCGCAGGAGTAACACTCTAATGTACAAAATGATATACATGACATCCTGTAGAGATAACAAGAGGAGAGACCTTGTAAGAACGAGATAACCTTTAGAAACACAGGGGGAGTCATTCAATTATGACAAGAAAAGGTTGGTGGAGTCCAAGTAAGAGAGATGAGAAATATTGAGTATACTACAGAGGACACACATGAAGCTGAAGATGAACAGGTCCAAGAATCTAGTATTTCATTCCAAGACAAAGCACATCCCCAGAAAATACCATTTTTTGAGAGAGCAGGTCACCAATAAGATTGTTTAGGCTCATTACATTCCAACCACAGAACAAATTGCAGAAATCTTTACTAAACCCCTAGCCAAGACACCATTTGAATATCTCTTTCAGAAGCTGGGTGTAATATCTTATCTCACCTAAGAGAGTCCATCCTGTCTGGGGGAGTATGTGTTGGTTGAGTATCTAATACCTCCTAAAAGTACTACAACAACTCACGTGGAGCATATTTTCTTTGACATTGATGTCAAAGGGGGAGAAAAGGTGTGGTCTGGATTCTACAGTTGGAGTTCTAAGTAGAATAGTGCAGTCTTTCAGGGTTGCCATCAATGCTAAAGGGTGATATTGTTGGCATGTTTACAGGCAGAGTTGCTTGTCATTGATGGAAAGAACACCAGAAAGAATGGCATGTTTACAGGAAGAGTGCGATTTTCATTGATGGAAAGAACAATGATGGAAAATAGGAAAGCAAAGAAGAAGAACAACAACAATGGCACACAGGAACAACGAAGACGAGACTCACAGGAGAAGGTTCGGAGGTCCAAACCTTTGAATACTTATAAAACCTTCTAATTCAGAAGAAATCGTAAGCTCAGGAGGAGGAGCGACAATGGTCGTCAGATCAGTGTCCAGACAGGAGGAGCATGCAAAAGAGGAGAACAAATCTTAGTCGTTGGATCCAGAAATAAATGAAAGAAGGTTGAGCCTTTGATGAGCGTAATTTTCAAAGTCCTGAAGTCTTGAAGTAAGCAGGGACCATCCATCGTCAACATTGATAGGTGGCACAGGATCCTCAACTCTGGAGAAAATCACTTTGATGATTTTTTCAGTTTGAGACTTGAAAAACCCAAAGTCTAGAGAGCCGGAGAGTCAGAGTAAACAACATCCGTCAGATCAGTTTGAAGTGGAAGGACATGATAAGATAGAAAAGGATCATCATAGAAATATCAAGCCGTCGATCTGAGAACATGATCGACGAACAACATTTAGTTCGGGTCTAAAAGTTACGAGGAGGTTATTGTTCAGGGATTCTCACTTCGGAAGAATTGGCAATTTGAAAAGTCGAAATACCCGAAGTCCCGAAGGCTAAAAGTCCCAAAGTGAATGAGGATCCATGTCAGCAAGACTATGTCAGCAAGGACACGTGGAGAAATCAGACAATGACAAGTGTCAAGTTGATTCAACACTTCAGGTACATGAAAATCACAAATCCGAGTGACACATGGCAACTAATAGGCTCATGACATGTCATCAAGTGATGTAAGTAAGTGACGTCACTCCAGGAGTTTTACTTCGGGAATTTTACCACTAGCAGATGCCCTAAGTCTCGAAGTCTCGAATGCCGAAGTCCCGAAGTGGATACAAGTCGTCTGATCTGAATATCACTTTGGATGCATTGTCAACCATTGATCTAGTACAGTGGAAGGACATTGTAAGTGGAAGTGTTAACTAACAGCAAGAATTTTCCACCGCCTATGACTTATTCAGTAGGTGACCATTCCGGAGGAGAATGAAGTAGAGATCAACTTAAAGTCCTGAAGTACCGAAGTCACTTATGATCGTTGATCATGCAGGAGGGTACGTGTCAATGGATCGTGAACTCTGGGCGAAACTACTCCGAGAAAACATGAAGGAGAAAGGTTTGAGATTGCCAAAGGCTGAAGTCTTGGAGCAAAGCATAGCCGTTGGATTAAAAAGGACACGTGTCATTGGATCATAGACTCTGGGTGAAATTCTCTGGGAGCAAGCAGATTTTGAGAATAAAAACTGCCAAAGCCCAAAAGGCGAAATCGATCTCGTCCATTGGTTTGGAGGGCCACATGTCACCTAATCATTGAGACTAAGGATCGTGTGTGGAAATATGAAAGAAGGAAGGAAAGGAATATATATTAGATCCATTGATCGAAGGAGCACCACCAAGATCATGAGATCGACGGTCCCGTCACATTGCAGGGTCAGAACATGCTTGGGTCTTAATTTTTTGTGAGCGGGCCGCAATTGAAACCACGGTTTTGATGAAAGGGTATGTGGCATCTCGAGGTAAATTGAGGGGAGAAAAGTAGTTTGATTCAAACTACCTTTGGACGTGCCCGCAATAGTATGGTTACATGAGATCATTGTTTGAGGTCACATCAACATAAGATTGGGGAAGGAGCTAGCAATGCTAGGCTTCATTTCGAAGTTTCATGAGTTGGGAGAATCAAGGCAACTTCCAGCTAGATATTCAATGTGTGAAGTTGTGAAGCACCCTTTTGCTTGGCCCTTGGTCACAACCAAGGTCACATCAACAAAAAATAAGGTAAGGAGATAGCAATGCTAGGCTCAAGTTCAGAGTTTTACAAGTTGGGAAAATCGAGGTAACACGCATAAGAACTTTCGAAGTGCGAAGTCACGAAGTGACTTCTAGATAGGCGTAAGGTCACCACCGGTGGTCACGTGAAAGGAAGGGGCTTAGCAATAAAATCTAGCGCCCAATGTGAATTTTTCTCAGGAAGGGAAAGGGCACCAAAGGGATGAGCGTGTAGAGGTTTTCTCAGTAACTGCCAGAATAGAGTGATTGTATCTGCCAGAGAACTCGAGGAGCTGCTGGGTGATTGCCAGAGGAGATAACGAGTCTCGAGGTAACTGCCTGTGGAGTGAAGACTCATCATAGAGACGATTGACAGATGGAAAAACGTCGAAGACTGTAACTTCCAGAGAAGCTAAAGAATCTCAGGATAACAACCACTGATGAAGAACAAAATGAGCATAATTGCTAGAGAGGATGAAGAGTTAGGTGTATGATATGACAGAGGACTTGGCACGATAAATATACACAGAACAAAGAAGATATGGTTGCTTCTGTTGAGAGTTATTCATGCGGGTAGAAGCATGCTATGCGCAGTAGCTGAAACACACAGAAGAGGCGTAGCACATAGAATGGAAATGTTGCACAGAGCATGAAGCGCAAAATAAAGACATAGAAAAAAAATGAATATATGAGAGAGGAAGAGAAAGCCGAGGTGTGCATGCAGAGACAGAGAAAAAGAACAGAAAGATCAAGAAGATGCGAGTAGGAAGTCACTGATGCAGGAAGAGTAGAGCAGTGTAGCAGAACATTGATGAGACTGGTAAGCCATTGACAAACACTATATCACTATAATAATTTTTTGTAACAAAGTTTTCATAATCAGAGTTGTAGGGAGGTGCAAGGGAGGACTGTTGTCCTCAGATTTTCAAGTGGGTGCTTGAACACAGGGGGTTGTAGCTTCCATCTGGTTGCAACCAGAAAAACTAGGGTGGTAGGGTGGTGCAAGGGAGAACTATTTTTCTCTGTTATACAAGTTGGTGCCTGTGTAACTGGAAGTTGGTGCTTCCATCCAGTTGGTGTTGGAACACTTAGGGAGTTGGTTCTTCCTTCTAGTAGGTGCTAGAGAAACCAGAGAGTTGTTTCTCTCAACAAGTTGAATCTTGTAAAATAGAGGTGGTAGCCTCACAATGAGTTGGTGCTCATAAGAATGATAATGTACATAAAATAAAGATTACTCATCATATCAAGAAGAAGAGGTTTTTAGCTTTATGTGTTTCCTCAGGAAATATCTGTCTCTATATATTCCATGTGTGTGATTGATGTTGAATATTCTATTTCTTACTTCCCTGCATTATTGTGATCGTCATTGAGTGTTCTGTAAAGAGTTTAAAATGGGAATAATTGTTTAAGTACAATGACAACTGATTCACCCCCCCCTCTCAGTTTTCCAACACCACTTTTCCAATTGAGGATCAACCACATGTGATTTTCATATAGAAGGTTCGATATGGTTATGTGTCCATCAAATCATGCCTAGCTAGACAGAATGAAGCTCCATCTCTTAGTCAAAGATTTTTGTCAACTCATGTCAGTTTCCAAACGGTGATTTTTTGGGGTCAATTGTGAGAAGATGAAGGGGAATATTGGAAATCCGAGACATGGGTTTTGTGCAAGATAAGCCCATTTAGGTTTTATGAGAACAAATTTAGCAAAAATAGAAAGATCTGGGAAATATTCTTGATTCTTTAAACTATTTTTTCTTAGAAAATGTTGTTGCGACTGGTTTGAGGATTTGTGGGTTGTGGATCTAAGATCTTGTATGTAATGTACAAATATGGGTTATTAGACCTTCATGAGGGATGAATATGATGATATCAAACTACTATAAAATCGTATGCTTTGAATTAATATATTAAATTCTGGTTAATGTGCACTTTTGTGAGTTACATGTTTTAACTTTACAAAATATTAGTTCATACGATCTCTTCTAAGTAGTGTTCCATGAGCCAGGAGGGCCCCCTAATGAGGATTGTGCTACTCATTTACTTTCTTGTTGGTATTGTTTTCTTATTTATGTGCCTGATTTACATTTCTATTCATTTCTCTTTATGCAAATTCATTCATTTTCGTTTACACAAGGAAACTAATGCAATAGAAATTAATTGAATAAATGGTTGTTATTTTAGATGTAGGAACTCTCATTGCTTTAGATGATTAAAATAATGTAATTAAAAATCCAGTAGATTAATTATCCTAAGTGTTTATAATTATCCTTATGTCTTTATTTTCATCATTTGAAAGTACTCTGTTCTTTCTGTAGTTGAACAAAAAATTGTTTCTACATCTAAATAATGAACATTTACTTTGTTTTATGTAGCTAAAGAAACAACTATGTTTCTGTAGCCAAACATTGAACAACCTTCCTTTTTCATAAGTAGTCATTTAAGGATAGATTGGAAGATAAGGCTTGCATATGTTTTTCATGCACTTCATCAATTTACGATCCCCAGGTTGATAATTTAATGTAGCATAGTTCACCTATTGAACTGACTGACACCAACACTTGTGCAAATCCAAATAAGCATATGTGTTAACCTCTAATCAACGCCTTTTATAACCAAACTTGACCATAAATTTCTGTTAAATGTTTTTTTTCTAATTTGGATCCTTAGAACCAACCTCTCAATCAATTAAAAATCAATATTTCAAGACTAAAATTTAAAACAAGAACTAAAATAACACAAGAAATACTCAACACATTGATAACAGAGTTCACCCATGTGGATGACTTCTCTAGATCCACTTCAAATGACAAACTTATCCATACAAAAAGATGCAAAGTACATTTTTACATGTATTTACATTGAATAATGGCCTTCAATCTACAAAAACAATCTTTGATGTCCTCAAGGAAGACAATAGCACAAGTTCCTCGACCTTTAATAGATTCTTCCTACAATAAATGAACATAGGATTACCTATTCTCCTAATAAAGGGGGTTTATGTTGCCGATTGAATTCCATTATCCAATTTTGTTTCCTTGTATTGTTTCCCAGGAAGATACCAATTTCATAAATGCAACCAACTGCTTATTTTTTTCAAGCAACATATAGTGTAGTTAACTGGTCAAGAACGTGCCAAATTGTACCAATAAGACATTGATTTGAAGCATATGATCTGTACTTCTAGAAATTTAAATGAATTCAAGCTCATAATTAGTCGAATCAAACCGCCTTTGTGTGTATATGCCAAGTCAAGGGTTTGATCATCCATACTTCAAACCCTCATGCGGCCTTACCTTAAAATATATCACAAGGTGTACACTCTTATGTTTATGTCTTGCTTTATCACCTTTCTAGTTCTCTCAATACGTGGCCTCTACAATGAATTCTCTAGAGTTGTGTGCCAGATAAAAGACTATGCCTAAATTAGGATCCACAATTGCCTTATTTTTCCCATCTTGATCGACCGCATCCATCACCACATATTGCATTAATTGGTCGGCATGATACATGAATAAATTTCAAATATTTTTAAAAATCGACCTCCATGGAATTATCCTACATTACTTGGGATTTGGGTAACCATTAGTAATCTCCACTCCCTTTGAATCGACTATGGAAAGTCTTGGGTGTCATATTGAATTCATGCGGTGTCTTGGACATCTTTTGCAACTTAATGGATCGATTGTGGGGATCCTCTTGGATACCCACTAGTGTTAAAAGGTGATATCCATAAAGAAATGTTACCACCACTTCGAGTGGGAGAGTCTGGAGTCTATATCCTTGTATTGGGTGTTATTATGGGAGTAGTGGTTCCCCCATGGAAAATCCATATATAGGTTGATTTGCACCTCCAATAGAGATACCACGGGTAGGGTATTGGTGTCTCCAACACTTGAAGTATTATACCAGTTTCCATAATATAACAATGGTGAATTGGGTGTGAATTTGAAGTTGAATCTCTATGTGAAAAATAAAAAATATGTAGAAGAAGAAGACTTTGTGGGTTAGTAAGAGGTGGATTAAAATTTGTTGGAGTAAGATCATGGATATCGTTGATTTTGGGTAGGCCGAAATCATCCCGAGGAGAAGGGGATGGAACCCTTCTAGGTATATGTTTGTCCAAATCCCTTGAAAACTCATCAAAGATAGGTTCTTCTTGCACTTGTTCTTCCTTTACGGGATTTTTTAAGGAAATGTGGGTCTCTTCTTCTTACTCACTTGGTTGTTGGTTAGGATCATTCATCCTTCACCTAGTAGTAGGTGGCTTTGTCTTTCAGGAGAGATGCCTCTAATCCTTCAAGATTGACAAAGTAGTTGGTTTTCCACTTTGAACTAAGAAATCTAGTAAAAACAAAAGTCAAGCAATCCCTAGGCTGTCTACTATTTAAACACAAAGAACTCCACTAAAAAATTCCCAAGAAGTAAATAATAGGAAAACTACTCTCCCAAAGACAAGTCTAGGGTGGTTAGGCCCTAAAGATTAATTAGTGAAAAGTCAATCAAGAACCCTTCCAAAACATGTTTTTGGATGATTAACTCCCAAATCCAACTAATGAATGTGTGAGAGAAAATTACAATAACCCTCACATAGTAATGACCTAATGTAATGTCCCCAAGGCCGAGCCCTGTTGTAAATCATGTCTATGAAGTATAAAGCTTGTTTATGAACTGTAATTTAAGTTTATAAGGCTGGTGAGCCAAGTTATATAAGCTAGTGGGCTTATGTGTTATTAGGCCAGGGAGCCTAAGTGTTGAAGGCCAGGAGCCTGATTTTTGTACATGTAATTATGCACAGTATTAATACAAAACATATTTGTGTGTGGACCAACCACGATGAATGAGTGATGGGAGACTAAGCTTCCACAAAACCTGGGTAAGGGATTGGGGGCTGGAAGGTTGGAAAGAGAGGCTAAGTGTGGAGCCTAGGGGCTTAAGTCCTTGGGAATAATATTTTAATATTATCCCAAAATCCATGTGAAATCTATGTTTTGTCCTAAGTTCCTGGGGAAGGATGTAGGTAGCTTCATGGGCGACATGTGTCAACCCAGACACATGCGATTTAACCTAGGAAATGAGCCATGTTGGGGGTTCTCTTTCCATTCTATCGACTGTTGCATAGAAGTGGGGTGGGCATTCCTCCAACCATCACCTGAACCCGGGGTTCGACCTTCCAATTCCTCCCTTCTCCATCTGTACGCGTTTGGCCTCTGTGATTGAACCTCTGTACACCTTATGCATCTCTGAAACCAGAGAGAGCCGCTATTCTTTAGAACTGATCGTTTCCGTTTCGGGTGTCCATACCCATTTTCCCAATTGACTGTTGTGGCCACGCAGTGCTGGACTGTGTGTGGCTTGTTGACTAATGTGAGGGAGGTGACTGTTGTTGAAGAGGCAAGTTACCCAGTCTGTGAGAGACTCTCTCCAGGTGAGAGAGTGCACGGGGGAAGTGAGAACTCCTAGAATGAGTCCTGTAGCTGCCACAAAGATCAAAGACTTCCGGTCCGGTCTGTTGCTAAAGCCCAAGGGAAGGGAGGTTAGCATCCGATCGATTGTCTTGGTGACAGTGAAGGTGTACACTCCTGGGGTGGGACATACATGTGGGGAATGAGAGTCTGTGGGCAGTGGGAATAAGTGGCTCCTGGGAGAGAATCCTTCTCCTGTGACCTGTGTGTCTTCCTGTATTCCCTGCCTAGCCTAGGAATCCCTACCCGGTGGAGCTTAGTCTCAGCTTAGGGGTAACCTACTACTGAGAGTGATGAGCAACGCGGTCTAAGGCTGGGAGGTTCGTGGGAGGTCTACACGCAGTTGGTGAATTACATCCAGTCTAAAAGATAAGTATATACATGCATATAATTTCAATTAAATATGCATGTCTGTGATTCTAGCAATGTTTACATGTATTCCGCTGTATTCGTGAATTATTGTTAATGCCGTGGATTATGTATGCTAACGGTATTAATGTGCTTATGCTATGTTTAACTGTAACTAAGCAATTGTATTTCATAAGAATGCATAATATGTTACAATAGTGTTTTTCCGCATAGTAATGTTGGCCCAACCATGGGGTTGATGGTCGGGAACGTTACAGTATGGTATCAGAGCCTAGTTTCAACACTGAGCCTGGATGGGCTGGATAAATGGTATTTGGACCGAGGTTTTGAGAATAAATTGTGTCTGGAGGACTAATTTCAGACCTTAGAATGTTTCTGAGTGTCAACGGACTACTTGACTGTGTTACAAAGCTCAAGAGGTGTAGCGGTATTATAAAACTGCAGTCGGTGTGGTATATGGCCACAGGGAGAGAGAGAACTCCACACCAGAAGTGTTGGAGCCATAGAATATGTTCGGGAGGAAAGGAGAACCCTCACAACCATAAAATCTGGAGAACGTGCACGTGAAATCCTGAATTCGTCGGGACCGTCCATCGGAAAGGACGCGTGGAGAGCGATCAGCCTTTTGCTGACTCGTGACTTGAAATGGTCTAAAGGTGAGTTTGTGAGGATTCATGAAATGAGAATTCACAATTGGATCACAACCGTCGATCTAAAAGAGATATGGACCATTAATTGTCCAGGAATAAATCGACATTTCGGGAATAGGGAGGACGAAGGTGGAAAATCTTTCGACCTCGTGACACATGAAATCCCGATACACGAAATGCCGATGAGATCTGAGTCGTCATATCATGGGGAATCAGGACCGTTGGACCAAGTAGATGAAATTTCAGAAGGAGGGTACCAAGTCATTTGCCAGAAGTCCTTGAGCAACAGAGTTGGACGGTCAGAATTCTCTGTAAAGAACTCGCGAAATCACAAGGACCGTAAGACAGCCAAAATTTGCAAGGTGGTTAGTGGATGGAGAAACTTTCCACTCTAGGATCCATAATAAACATGGGTCGTTGATCGTGGTTGGTTTGATCCATTGGATCATTTCATGAATTCAGGGATCGTGAACTTGGAGCGTAGGCTAAATTCTTGGTCACTCCAAGTCCTGAATCGCAAAAGAGATTAACAAAGGTAGAATCAGACAGTGGAGTGCTTCCAAGAAGAAGTGTCGAAATCCCGTGAGCCATCAGATCCAGCTAACTAGCAAGGAATTTAGGGCTGAAGAGCTTTGACAGGTGTAAGCTTAGGAGATATATGGACCGTCGGATCAGGGGAGGCTCACAACCATTGATCTCATACATGAATTCCCATATCGGAATTCAGGGATTGAAGTGACAAGAGATTTGGAGTTGCTGCATCATGAACTCCTGGTTCATGAAACTACGAAAATATCTGGACCGTTGGATCCAAATCATCGAGGATCGTTGGATCTTGTACAAGAACTCGTGTATCGGAGTTCGGGGAATGGAGTGACCAGTGGTTTGGGTCACTGCATTTCAAACTTCTGGTTACCGAAACCCTGAAACTCGAAGTTCCGAAGTCTCGAAATATTCAAAGACAGAAGAACCGTAGCGGATTTTTAATCGTTGGATGTTGGGTAAACGTGAACCGTCAATCCACCCAATTTACGCGAATTCGGTAAATCGAAACTCCGAGAGATAGATGTGTGTACCTTAAAATCTTCGAAGGTCGAAATCTCGAGTAGCACCTAGTAGTCTAGCATTTGGTCACGACCTTTGGTTATGAGGGTAGGGGCTAAGAAAGAGGGAGCTATCACCCGAAAACTACAGAGCCGAGTAGAACTCGGAAATTTTTTGAAGTCGAAGCGTTTTCTTAAATCAGAATGGGTTTGAATGTATGGAATTTGCTAAGAATGACAACCTGACAAATCCCTGCTGTTTGCACATGTGTTTGTAGAAGCTTAGCAAGTGCCAGAACCGAATAGGGTTGTCGTTGAGAGCAGAGAATGGAAGAGGTGTGGATTGCCTCTAATTCAGAGAACGAAAGAGAAGGAAGGAATTTCAACTTGGGAGTCGAAGGATCAAACTCTAATGGGCAAGGAAAAGAGATGGATAAGGAAGGAAATATGATGAAAATCATTGAAAGATTGCAGAAAGATGCCCAGGCTCGCCGAGCTGATAGCCGAACACTCATGAAAGTCAGGGATAAGCAGGTTGAATTCAACTTAATTATGTTGAAGAGTCTGGAAAGAATAGAAAATAAATTGAAAAAGGAGAGTGCCTCAAGCAAGACAAAGAGTCGCAGGACCCCTGAGAGGAAAATAAGATCAAGGAGTTTCATCAAACATCGTCGTCTCTCCCCAAAGCATTCTAGTAGGGAAGCAGACAATATTTCAAGCCCATCTCCTACCAGAAAGCACAGGATATCTGGGATGGATGAATTGAAAGGGGAAATGAACAAGATCAAGCCTCCAACATTTGATGGAGAACATAAGAAGGAGGAAGATGCTGAAACTTGGTTGCTTGGGATGAGGAAATACTTTTAACTGCGGAATTATTCCTCTCATGCAGAGGGTGGGATTTCCATGTATCAATTGAAGGGAAAGGCATCCATGTGGTGGGATCAACTTGTGCAGGTGCAACACATCAGGGAAAGGGACATCACATGGAAATAATTCAAGAGGTATTTCGAGAGGAAATACTTAACCAAAAGATATTATGAAAGAAATATGAAAGAGTTCTTTGAACTCAAGTTGGACAACCAGACCATTGATGAGTATGAACGAAAGTTTTTGGAATTACTGAAGTATGTTCCGTTCATCAAAGATGAGTCTGTCAAGATTCAGAGGTACCTGAGTAGATTACTGCCTTCTATTGGGGATAAGATTCAGTATGATGACCCAAAGACTATGGAAGAAACGATAATAAGAGCGAAGTGCTTATTTGAACAACAAAGAGAAAAGCCTACCTTTTGGAAGGTTTGGGATGACTAGAAAAAGTTCAAGAAAGAACAGAGGCAGAAGGGAAATAAACCACCCTTTTTTAGAAACAGTCCTCAAGGACAACCGTCTCTTAGAGAGCCTAGGAAGGTTGAAGTGGGTGGGAAAATGTCAAGGTCGCCACCTATGTAATGTTGGGGTTGTAAATAAAACCATAGGTACATGGATTGCCCCCACAGAAATGATAAAGTAAGAGTTCTCCACAATGTTCAGCAGGCTGAAACAGTGGAGGACATGGGTAGTAGAATTCCAAGGATCTACGCAACCCTGGAAAACAAGCAAGCTGAGTATCAGTCGCACATGATTGAAGTAGAAGGTATGATA